>KN485162.1:159976-223349 GCA_000787095.1 Periophthalmodon schlosseri | reverse complement strand
ACACACACACACCCACACACACACACACACACAGTCTATGGCCCATACTAGACTGTATAAACAGCCTATATCTACAGTCTATGGCCCATACTAGACTGTAAAAACATATATATACAGTCTATGGCCCGTACTAGGCTGTATAAACATATACATACAGTCCATGGCCCATACTAGACTATGCCGTACTATGCTATAGCCTGATAATTTTTGAAGAATGTGAAGACAAACTGCGTAAAAATGATGTTGATGTAATGTTCAGAGGATAGCCTACATGTGCTAGGCTCTCTTGAAAATTACAGCCTTCTACAACTTTCATGAGACATGGGGAGGCCCTTATTGCTGAATTCTCTGTTATTGATTTGTAGTTGGTTATAGAAAAATTACTAGTCAATACACTTCCAATTTCCAGTGATTTTGAAGAAGGGGCTGGAGCTTTTCAACTCAAAGGTCAGAGGTTCGATCCATTTGTGATCATGCGATGCCGTTGATGTGTCCTTGAGCTTTCACCCTTTTCCATCTCCTCACACAGGTGTATGGTTGCAGGAGCCCATGGTTCGGATTGATAGCCTCAGTTACATCAGTAACTGACACCAGCTGTGGAGTGAAAGAACAATTTATACAACAGCACTTTGAGAGGCTTGCCAAGTTTGTTAAATGCAATAGAAATAATTACAATTTCTGCAGTTCTCATAAACTTGTAAGGATAGTTTAATGCAGCGACATAGTCCATAGTGAGGTTGCAGAAGAACGCACCCGCACACCTGCTGCTGAGTGAGTAAGAGAGAGGGCTCTGACCACTGACCTGACTGTCTGAGCAGCTTGGGTCCACACCACTGTAATGAGCAGTAGGGCCCTATGCTGCAGCACCTGACCCAAGTGTCACCGTGGGACACCTGCCATCATATTTAAGTGACAGCGACCAAGCTGTTCCCGGTTAGTCCACTTCTGGAGGACCAGAAAAATGTTTATTGTTTAACTGCATGTATCCAAGAAACTATCATATAGATCATAAGTGGATACGTCACAGAGTTCTTCAAGGTACTGTCTGTTTTTCTTATCAGTATTTTTGATATGAGTTATTTTAACTTTTGTTATACTTCTACTGTAGGGTACTGTAAAGATGAACCTACTGATTTGGTGCATGCTGTTTTTTCTATGCACAAGCAGTAAACAAATGGTTTTAGATCATAGCAGTGCCGCAAGGTATGTGTTTGTCCTGTCATTACCTGTCATGTTTATAGAAATTACTTTTTAATGGTTAGCTAAGTTGTATTTTGTAAATTAAAATGAAAATTGCTCTGAATCTTCACCTATTTGTATTTTTTTTTTCTAGATGGCGTTTATACGATATAGAAAAAGGTCACCGTTTTATAAGAAGACATTCAGATGGGACATTTACCAGCGACTTTACCAATAACCAAGACAGAATGAAGGCGAAAGACTTTGTGAAGTGGCTGGCCAGCACCAAAAGAGGAAGGTTAGTTTTAATAGGCGTAAGTTAAATGTTGAATGTTGTTCTTTAGAATAATTGAAATGTAGTATATTACTTTATTTATTTATTTTTTTATTTAGATGTCACGAAGAACTCATTGAGTTTGCTGGCATATAAAGAAAGTTCCATCAACTACCATTTCATATTTGTCAACAAAAACACAGTTGTGGGAGATTTTTGGATTTGAACTATTTTCTAGGCTACATGTAAAAACCTTGAATAATTGTATCTTATTAGAGGGTTTTTTTTTTGACATTTATGTCAAGTCTTCTGTATTTTGTGAATAATGCAAAAAATAAATGTTTCTGTTTATTTTGGTTTCATATGCAAATAAACTAATGAAGCACTAGTGTTCAATGTGTATTCAGTAAATAGAGCCAGATCAAACTTTATACATTATGGGAGACCAGGGCATGTTGTCACACTTTTTTCATTCCTGTCTCTGAGACCAAAAAACAAGAGAAATGTAAAATGTATGATCAGTTTAATTGATCACGACAATAAAGTTATACTTATAATGAAATAGATAAATATGTAATTATTACATTATTTCAATGTATTGTTATAAAGAAAGTTATAAATGAACTGTTCATTTGTTTTTACTTACGACTAGGAAAAATGCATTTTGGAGGCCTATCTCAAATAATAAGAGATCCGAAATAGTTTATATTCAGGACATAAGTACTGACAAACACAAATCTGTTATTTTGTGATCAAACTTTTTGTTTATGAAAAAACTGCAGCGTAACAACTACCCAACGTGACGACATGCCCCGGTCTTCCCCAAGCCTGACCAATGGAGGGCGCTGTTATTCTTTAAATCTAATTCCCGAGCTCAGTTTCGGGTATCGCAACATCTGAAGTAGCCTATACTTTGTGTAGGTGTGAAGGCATCTGTTATATTTGACGATCTGTATCAGGAATAGCCTTATTATTATTGCACAGTTGGCGCTATTTTTTACACGAATATTTCTCCCTAATCTGCTCACTGCAGCGCTTCAGAGCCGATCTTTAGGCTCCTGATATTCCCAGGAGGACGTCAGGGTAGACCGTGGGAGGAGGGGGATACGTGGGGGAACACCAGTACACAAACATAAGGCTGTGATCTCACACAGGGGGTGAAATGGGACCAGATAGTAGGAAACCCCTCTGTTACCGCTGCCTACTGTACGTGGCCTCTGTAGCAGGACTGCGTGTGGAAACTATATTATTGTTCATCAATGTATGAGGCTTCTAACATAACTATTGGAGAAATTATCTGAACATAATGGGTAGCACAGAGTCATGGTTATATGGTTGGTGGAAGCGCAGTGGTTTGACGGATATATTAGTAGTCCAGGTTTACCCACAGAGTGAGAGAGACATGCTACACTGGAGAGGAGGGGTGCTTCGGAAAAAGCGGTGGGGGGAGTGTAGGTGTGGCTGTCTGTAAATTAGGTCGAGCTCCATCGCGCACTAAACCGTTTTTATGGCTGTTCCACTTCAACCAACACCGTCCTCTGCCTGGATAGCTCCACCCACGAGCCGGAGGAGTCTGGTCTGCCAGCACCACGGACAGCTCCCGATGCACCGGGAGATGCTTCTGTTCAATATGATCCGAGCTACTCCCAGCAGTGCGTTGGTTTCATGGTCATCTGGACATGTATCGGAGACGATACTGGGCCAAACTGGGAGTGTGCTGCTGACTCAGCCTCGACTGCTGCATTAATTTATCTGCACTGCAGTGCACCCCCTCCCCCTCGCCTCCTCCGTCCCTCCCTCTTCTCTCCCTCAATGCACTTCACAGCCATCCCGGAGCACTGCGCTGAGACACGAGGAACCGATAGTCAGTGTGGATCGAATTGGCCTAATCGAATAATGTGTACAATCACATAGAAGCCGTCGGCAAGAAAGACAAGAACAGAGACGAGAAATGAAATTGCAGAAAGAGCTGAGAGAGTTCAAGATGGACTAAGATTGGAAAATCCACGTGACTTCAATTTTGGGATATATCAAAAAAAGAAAAAAAAAAAAAGGAAAAGAAACAGAAAAAAAACAAAAAAACAAAAAAACGGGGATCTTCAGGGGTGCAGAAATTCGACATTTTTTATACCTCCTCTGCCTCTGGACATCTTAAAACCTGGAATGTCAGCAATATCTTGCAATACATGCAGCTTTGAGGTCACCAGGGGGGCCTAATAGTTGGACAACCTCTGGGCTCGGTGCGGCCTATGGTGGACCGCAAATAGCGAAACTGCACAGATGGACTGCATAATAAGGGGGGCAAAAACAAGTCCGTCTTGAGAGAGGGATGTTGTTAAAACCACCGGCTCTCAACAAATTCAATACCACCATTACATTTGAAAGGATGCCCGTTACCGCAGCACTTTCTTCTCCATTTCACAGGATGTTTGCTGTATCCACTTGCTCCTTACACTACACCACAAAAGTGAAATAACCTGCACAAAATGGTGACCAGTGACCACCACTTACAGTCGACACAAAGACCTGGAAAGACAACAGTGTTGAATGAATCCTAAAATGTCCGGTTTTGACGTTATTGGCCTACATTCATACGGGCTATGTATGTACACATGATTAGGCTACTGTGAATACGTTTTATAGCATAAAAATTGCACTAAAAGAAAGCACTGACACGGGGTGTAACTGGAAGGCTGCTTTATTGGTAATAAAAAGATTCGTGCTCAAATGAAGACAATCTTTCATATTCTTACCAAGTGGTTGTGCAACACACCTCATATTGTATATCCTCTTTTTATCACGGTGTCAAATGATATCAACAGTTTGAAAAGCACTTTTAATTTTTCAGCAAAAAGAAAAACAAAAATGCTTATAATAAACCATGCTAAAAAGAAAGCGTCCTATAATCAAATATTGATACAAAAATAAACTTCAGATGGAAACATAAATACAGAGGAAACAGACTATAGAAAGGCAAGCTGCTTTTTCACAAGCCAAGTGGGTGACACACATATCACTAAAACTGGATATTTTGAGTTAGCTGTTTTCTGATAACATGACACACTGTTGAATATTTATATGAGGTGGGGGGGATGATCTCCGGCAGTTTTTCTGACTCCCTGAATTTCGTTGTGCTCACCCCGTACCCCACCCTCCACAGTTTGGAAACATTGGAATTTGTTTGTATTTTCTATTTTGTTTTCTATTCTTTTGTTGTGATATAATTTTCGGTGTGGAATTGACATCCAATTTTGCAGAAAAAGCAGAAAAAGGCACATGCCACTGAGTGTTACATTGGAAACAAATCATTCAACAGAAGAGGTGTGAGGATGAGAAGCAGGACTGTATCTGTTTACATGTGGCAATGTAGCTGAGTGTGTCCAGGGCAGTGGTCAGTCGCTGCACTGTGAACTCAGTGAGTGAGAGATTGGACAGTACAAATGTGCTGGTAACATCCTTTCTTTATGAACAGGCTACAATCCATGGCAAGCAGCTCCAGAAACATCGCATATGAGTTATTCCTGGAAACAACCAGTTTTAGACATCCACTCAATGTGTTGCACATATAAATCAAATGTGACAAATAGTGTTCTCCTGTTTTATGTATATACATATAGACATATATGTATACATGTATATATCTTTTGTATTATATAATATCTATATTCATTCATTTTCCGTCAACAAAGTGTAAAGTGTCTCAAAAAATCCAAAGGTAACAAATGTGACAAAGGGCATAGCTGGAAGCCATTCTATATTATTGTTGTTTTTTGATTATTAGTAGTAACATTTTTCAAATTTCATATTTACAAAAAACACAACAAAGCATGCCTGTAAAATAAAATATGATACAGTATTTATAGTTTCTCTCAAAAAGTTCGTTCTTTTTTAGCGATTGTGCCATTTACATCATAGCCTGCACTGTACATATACTATATGTTTTGTGTTTCTTTTTTGTCTTTTTCATTTTTATGTTTTCAAGTGTGAATGTATCATTCTAAAACGTTACATCCAAGATGAACATGGGTGAAGTTACTCACTCCTGTGGTTTTATTGGGAATGTATTTGGTTTCAGTGTGCAGCAGCCAAACTGATTCCGAGACCTCATTTTGTAAACAGACTTCAAATATCTTTACAGACAGGGGCTTCAGGTACAGGCAGTGTTAAACACACCAAATGGCATAAGTGGTGTGATGATGGACACAGGGCTAGAGCCCCAGTAGTCCACTAGAAATAGGACCATCACTCCTGTGTAGAAAAGAAATGGCAGGAACATCTAAGGAGGCAGTATCTCTCTCCCACTGGCAAGCCTTAGGTTTGAATGAAAACACCCACAGTTTATTTACACATAGCTGCATCTACATGAGGCCTGCTGATGGTTTAATCTCGGCAGGTTTCAGCTTTTCAACCTGCATTTCTGGCTAACTGTTTTGACGTGGGTATAGCATTTGAAAGCCTACAGTTTGTGAGATATGGTGCAAGCCTGGGTCAAACACCACACAGTGTTTTAGAGGTCCCACAGAAGCACAATGATATACTGACAGACATGGTACTTTCCACATCCTGACACAGACCCGAGCATGTCACTGCTGTTCTAATGGCAGTCAGTCTGAAACCCTGAAGGGAGGGGCCTCACGTTTATTGGTCCACAATGTTTATTATTACCCATCCACCTCCCTGAATGACCTGACCATGTACGTTAAGTCCATTTATCTGGCAGTCAAGACCACTAGCCCTTCGTAACTATCCACTGTACGTACACACGAGGCACGACAAGGTTTGTCCTTGTGATAATTCTCCACTCAGTTTGCTGTTTGGTATAACCACTGTCTCTCTCACTTATCAAAACACCTTTTCTGAGAATGATTGCATCACAAGGAAATCAGAGCCGGACTCTGAGTTTTTTTTTGTCTAAAGCTGGCAACTCAAATTGTCCAAAAGCACTACCTAACACACCACTCACTTGGAAGATGAATGACAGAAATGAAATAAAACAAAAAAAGCATATAAAATTAATTATTAAAAAGTACAGTGTTGTTTACTTGCACTAAAGCTGAAACAAAAACTTACATCCCACATGTGCCCCTTTGTCCAAAAAGCACTGAAAGAGGGATACCTACTGACAGACCCTGACTGGTGCCAGACATCATTCCTTGGCAAAAGAATTATCTCCCAATGCTGGAACATGACCACAGGAATGTAAGTAAACAAAGAAGGATCAAGTCCCAGAGTCAGTTAATATACATGGCCTCTAAATCTGTGCGTCCTCAACATGAGGATACACATCTGTCTAACACGCATACACGCCACATTCTTTCTACAGAACATTCAGAGCAAAAACACTGCTGTTTGTGATGCTCACTGCAGACTGGGACTTACTATCTCTGAGTGCTTACATCCTTCGTCTGTAAAAACAATACCGGATTCAAAGATCTATTCCTTTCAGAGCAAAATACACAGGCAAAAACATTGACTCCATTTACCCCAAAATCTATATATCAATAACCAGAATCTTTATCCTACCATTATATCACATCATTTTCCCAGTGGACAGCCTCAAACCTAAAGTCAAGCCACTGCTGTGGTCACAAAATTAGTGTCTTGTGAACTATGATTACTCATGCATGACTCCTGATCAAAACATGCCTTCATGCAAGTCATTTCTATGCATTGAACGAGCACAATAATTATTTATTTGAAACTCAATCTGAGCAAGTCTCCTTCAGCCCAAGTCAGCACAATGACTAATGACCCCTAACTTGTCAGTGTGAAAGCCCATGTAGGAAATACCTTCTTCAATGTCAGTATAACAAAGAGGATGAAAGGACTAGTGACATGGGCTAAATGTTCTTCTTTTTTGCTGCTCAAAGAATGAGGAAATGCAAGTATACTAAGCAAACAAATAAAACAAAATCTTTGTCTACATTTCCAGGTTTCCCTTGCCTTGCTAGATTTCTTTCCTAACTAATTTTACTTGGTTGATTATTGTTATTCTTTGATGATGGCAAACGGTTTTAGACCCTCCTGTAGACTGCTTTGACAGTTTTTTGAGGATCTTTATGATCTGGTCGTGTAGCAACAATATGCTGTGGTCCACGCTCGGTGGTGGCAGGGATATGCAGTTTCTCCAATCAATAAACAGAATTCTGTGCCTTGGCAGTTGGTCCCCAAAGAAATGTGTGTCATTGGCCAGCACACTGTGAGTTACTGTTTCTGTTTCTCATTACATGGTCTCTTGGCAGCAAAGTTCCTCAGTAAACTGATTGCATTTGGTTCAGCTGTCTAAGACGACATATGAAACCACACTGCCTCAATTGCATTTAAGTCTGTAAACAATTTTTGTCCGTTTTGTTGTTATTACGTCCAAATATTCACTTTTCTATATTTGTTGGGTCAATATTTTTAGGCTCAGTGTCTCATATCACTGCGTTTAATAGAGTCATTAAACACTAACATTTAGATTCCCATTCATCTTTTTGGTTTTTGTCCTTCTCTCGGTTGTCGTCCTGTTTCTCTTTGTCAGGTTTGGTCACACTGTCGTAAGAAGGAAGAGAGGCAGTAGAGGGTGTGCTCTCCTTCTTTTCCTGGTTTCCACCATTTTCAAGCTTGCTCGAAAAGATGCGCTTAAAGATGATTCCACGCCTGATGAGGTGGGCTCGGTAAGCGTTCTGGATAGTTCTGGCAGAGACATCTTCCTGTTTGCGGCGCAGGGTGGTGGTGATTGGTTCATACGATACTTTGGAGGGGTTGGCTGCCACAAAACGCTCCTCCATCTGCTGCCTCAGCATGTCCAACTCACCACTGTCACCCAACACACGCTTAGTAAAAGCAAACAGGATATCCAGGCAGTGAATGCGGTCACCACTGACCATTGGCATGTCCATGGCAATTAGTTCGATAGTGTTTGGCTTTGGCACACGGAGTGGGTGCTCTAATGCATCAGCAAAGTCAGACAGTTTAGCAAAAGTGATAAACTGAGAGGCAGTTGGATCAAATTTCTCCCAAATCTCATAAAATGTCTCAAAGTCATCCTCACTGAGGGGATCTGCACTTTCCTCCGTCGCCACGCTGAAGTTCTCCAGAATGATGGCAATGTACATGTTAACGACAATAAGGAAAGAAATTATAATGTACATGACGAAAAAGAAGATTCCCACTGATGGATTTCCACAGTCACCTTTAACAGAAGTACCAGGATTCTCCAGGTTAGGGTCACAGTCGGGCGGGTAATTAAGGATGGGTAATAACAAACCATCCCAACCAGCAGATGTGGTAATCATGAACAAGATGATCATACTGTTGCCAAACGTTTCAAAGTTGTACAAGTCATCTATTCCTGCTCCATGCTTCACATAGCCAAAGTTAGACATGCCAAAGATGGAGAAGATGAACATGACCAGGAAGAGCAGCAGACCAATGTTGAACAGAGCTGGCAGTGACATCATCAGAGCGAAGAGTAGAGTCCGGATGCCTTTGGCTCCTTTGATGAGACGAAGAATACGGCCGATACGGGCCAATCGGATCACCCTGAACAGGGTCGGAGACACAAAGTACTTCTCAATCAGGTCGGCCAGGAACATACCTGTGACAAAGCAGAAAAAGAAAAATCACTATTTATACATTTTTCTCATTGTATTGGCATCAATTTATTAACTCATCGTAAAATCACTAACCAACAATAGACAGGATGACAACCACCACATCAAAAATATTCCAGCCATTAGTGAAATAGTAATGGCGAAGAGCAAAGAGTTTGAGCAGGAACTCCATTGTAAAAACTACAATGAAGATGAAGTTGACCCAGTACAGGACCATCTCTGTTTCATCGGACTGATCGTCTGTTTCCACCATCATGGTCACCATGTTGAGGCAAATGAGAATCATGATGGATATGTCGAAGACCTGCTGTGTCACAAAGTCAAACACCATCCCCTGGATCTTGTTCTACAGAGGAATTGAAATACATTAGTACTGGTAAACTGGAACAATTTTAACCCAGTAATGAACAGTCAACTCACCTGTGGTCGCGGAATTGGTTTTTGAGGCTTTTTGGAACCCAGTTTTTTCATGGCATTATAATATTTTTTCTGTTCCTCTGTCATGAAGATATCCTGACCTCCAAAGTAAAGGGACAATACAAGATTTGGTCATAATCTTTATCATAGTACAATCAAATACGTAGTTATTTTGAGATAGAATATGTCTTATCTTTTTCTTCTGTTGGTTGAAATTGTCAATGATCACACCAATGAACAGGTTGAGAGTGAAGAAGGAGCCAAAAATGATGAAAATTACAAAATAGATGTACATGTAAATGTTGTCTTCATAGTTCGGCTGCTGTTCCACCTGAGAGAGATGAGGCACGGCATTACTGTCAGTAGTAGCATAAACAGTAAAAAAAAAATAAAATATATATATATATAAAAGTACATACATCTCTTGAATCAACAGCTGCATACATGATGTCCATCCAACCCTTAAAAGTTGCCTATAAACAAAAAAAAAACCACATTTAAAATGGGCAAACTAGTCAAAATTATGGTAAAGTAGAATACTCAAACTAAAATCAACACCTTTTCAGCATGTGGTACAGCTTGTGCACAGAAACAAAGAAATAGACATGGAGACACACAGAAAACACAAATGAATGACACATATATACCACAGTGGACTTTAAATGGATGAAATTAAGGGAAATTGGGAAATATTTAACATGCACTATATACAGAATGAAGACAGGCAGATGCCAACAGCCAATGTCTCACCACTTGTAGAAGGGCCAGATATCCGGCTCCCACATTGTCAAAGTTGATCTTGACATTCTTCCACCGGACCTCCGAAAAATTATTTCTCATAAACTCCTCACACTGTGTTTTGTTGTTGACGATATCAACAGGGAAGTACTCCTCTGATGTTTCATTGAAACAGTAGTAGTACTTGCCCGCAAACAGATTGACCCCCATGATACTAAAAATCAGCCAAAAGATGAGGCAAACCAGCAACACATTCATAATGGAAGGGATGGCACCCACCAAGGCGTTGACTACCACCTAGACCAAACCAGGAAAGAGAAGACAAGAGACTGTGAGAACCTACAAACCAGGCGATGTGCTTCAGCCCTATATCACAACATAGTGCTATGGCATCACGCTTTAATCTATCTAGATTTTTTAAAATGCACTTGAGCCCTATCATTTTGTCTATAAAAAGAGACTCACAGAATCCTTAGATGTGTGCCCTGTAGTGTGGGAGCAGTCTGTTCCCTTCTAATTAGAGAAGTATTGACGGGACTGAACATGCTCTTTGATCTGACGAGACACTGGACCAGCTGACCTGCATAGACAGTGTGCATATGCTAAAACCTGCAGAAATCAGTTGTTTTAAAAGAAATTATTAGTGTAATACAGTGTAATACAGTGTAAATTTCTCCCAAAGCTATAGTAATGACTCCATGAATGATATTATTAATATTTAACATTCAAAAAGATTTGAATTTATTTGATCAGGACAATTTATCAATTTGTTTATTATTTATTTATTTGGGGATGAATAAAAGTAATTCTGATTCTCATTCTGATGCACAAAAAAAATAACTTTATAAAAAGTAAATTTGTCTTGAGGCAGATTTGAACAAAAAAGCCGACTCTGGCCAGGGTGATGTTAAAATACAGTTAAGTATAAATGTGTGCTGATTGTGTAATTCATTAACCATAAATCAATCAGTCTTTCGGTCTCATTCTAAAACCAGTCCTATATGTAGTCACATACCATCCTGTCACACACACTCACCACATTTATCATTGTCTAATACTAGTCTAGCTTTGATTACCATAGCACAATGAAGTGACCTACTTTAAAAACGATAGCAGTAAAAGTATTTTGCCCACCCCACCCACAAAACGTCACATTTCTAGCCGTCCAATGTGATTTCCCTATGGTCATTTTATATGCAGTAATCATAAGCTCAGCTCACTACCAGTGTTAGGCAGGCCGAGCAGCAGCTCGCAGGCACACAGCTGAGCATGCATGTCTTTGGCAGACTCTTTTGTGGAGCCATATTCCCTCCTCATAACAGACAGGCAGGAGCTGGAGAGCAGGACTCTCTTAGCAAGTACACAGCCTTCACTCACATATCCACTTAAATAAATCATAAATTACAGGTAATTCCTCCCTGATGAGTTCAACAGTTTAGACTGAATTGTATTCTGAGCAAAGTCTGTTTTACTCACTAAGAGAAAGACCCGAAGCTCCATGGGGTCAAATTGAACCACTTTAAAGACTCATATTAATGCAGAAATAGGTCATGCTATGTGGAAAGCATTCTCAGAAAGAGGGAAAATGGCTTTCAAAAATGCAAAATGTGCATCGGCAGTTATACTACATGCGTGTTACATGGCATTGTGCAATCTCAAGAACCGCTCAAATAAATAAATAAATAAACAGAGTAATGAGTGGGTATGGAGATAATGACAGAGGAGATAATTGAAGTGTCACTTAATTGAGCCAATTTGTTTTCTTTTACAAATATCAAAAATATTGTAGAAATGCAGCCCAAGTGGTCTTTAGAAAGAAGTGTATCTATTGTACTGTAAAAAAAAAAAAACAACTGTACAATGGGGAATGTGCAAGTCTTTTTTTTTAGTTAAAAGGGTGCAAAATTAGCGTAGTTGAGGATGGTCATTTTATGATGTGAATGGATCTAGTGCCATTAGGAGATAACTAGAACAAAAATGTTGCTGACCGCTGGCTGTTTTAAAACCTGTCTCAAACTCTCTGTCATCTCTCCATCAAACTCTGTTTATTTATTTATTGCTTTGACCTTTATTTTTTTCTATTCAGTTCAAAGAAAATGGCAATTCAATTAATGAACATAAACATTATAGTATAACTGATACAGCAGGATCAAGTCCCTCTCTATTCCTTTGGTAAGACTGGGCCACTCTTACCTCGTACGTACACCCCACAGGGGGAGGACAGTCATAGGGCAGCTTTGACATTTTACAGCCCCATAATAAAGCAGGTATTCTAGCATTTCCAAACCCAAGATAACATGGGTTCATCCAAAATATTAATCATAGATGTAAAATAAAACCTTTATCATCCATAACGCCTATCCAGGGCCTAAAACCATTGATGTCTGCTCCATGCAACGGCATCACTTTTAGTCACTGGATAACTGCATATGAATGTGGCTTCAATACATATAATGACACAAGCCCTCATCTCCTGCTGGGATGGGAGTTTTGGTACTACATACACAGGGGCATAGTGTATAAAAACAACTGTTGTATTTGTCTATGGGCCGTCTACAGTTTGAATGGGCAGTTGTTGCCTCCCAGTTTCACATCCTGTGCGAGTGGAAGGCAACAGGAAGCCGGGGCCTGCTGTATGCTCCGTGTGTGCCATGGCATGACAGCTAATGTGTTGTGGGAAATGGCAGCTTTTCATATTTGCTAAGCTTCTGCCTGTAAAAGGAAAGGTCTAATCATATTATATTTTATAACATATTATAAGCTATCGACCAGTCTCTGTTTCTGTGGAAAGCAGAAGTTAACCTTGCCACCAGAGGCTTCCAGCAGCACTCAGTTAGTCTAATGCTGAAAAACACTGTACATGGCAGAAGCTTGACAAATATTTTTCTCCCAAAGCCACACCACTGTAAGTGTGTGGTTTCTGACTGAGTCTTAGATGCAGAAAGATCCTGGACAAGCAGGAGAATCGTGTGACCCTCTCTTGGCCCGTCCTAGCCGAACCAGGTTGATGGGAGGGAGCAGTGGAGGGTACAGGGTGAGAAGGAGGGGGAGAGGAGGATGGGAGAGTGCTGCTGCACATGTGGGCTGATTGAAGGAGGTGAAGAAAAGCTCAAACTAGAAGACAAGGCAATCAGTCCAAGAACAGAGAGAAGGACAGGGATCCAAATGTTTGAAGGGATAGAGATAGAGACAGAAAGGCTACAATGACAACAACCAGGTGCAACCTAACACTACCGCCAGTCACAGGGACGACCAATCAAATGTCTGTGGGAAGAGATGGTTGAACCAACTGTATCTTTACGGACATGTTTTACTGTAAACTATCAAACAGAGTCCTCTGATGGACTGTAACTAAGAAGATTGGTGTTTTGGCGCTGCCTGGTTCCTGCTGGTTGTTCTCGACGTCAGATGCAGTGAGGGATGAGTGAGAGCTGGGGAGAGGGTTATGGGAGCAGGGGGCATGTGAAGGGAGGGGGCACTCATTTGAAAGCAGTGGTTGACAATCAGCTAACTGTTGATTTGAGTGCTCTATGAGATGGCATGTAAGTTTGGTTAGCCTTTACCAATTTCACACTGACTTCAGCCAATCAAGAGGAGGAAAATAGGATGATCTGAACTCCTTAATTGTCAGTTTTGTGATGAGGCAGCTTTGTGTAAAGAAGTATTTTTCTTTTGGATATGCTTTTAAGTGTAAATTTAAGTCTGAGTATCCAATGTTCAATTTGTCAGAGGTAATTTAACTTAAGTCAGTCCCCAGCTGCATCATGACTTATAGTTAAGCTCTTACAGAGGCATGGTACGAGATTGCGCATGGAAAGGTGACTTTTTGGCTTTCATTTGGTTGTTTAGAAAAAATACTCCAACAGATTGGAGTTTTTTTGTCCTGAGGTTGTTTTAAATCAGTTCTAGCATGCTTTAAACTGTTGAATGGGCATGCGGAAGGATCAGCTGCTTAGCTTTGGATCTTACCCTCATCCCTTCAAAACGTGACAAGGCTCTGAGGGGTCTCAAGGCCCTTAGTGTCCTGAGTGATTTAATGGGCCCTAGATCGGAGTAGCCCAGCGCATTAGCTACAAGGCTGACTATAGACACCTACACAAAAACAGAGAAGCAAAAGAGGTTCCAGACTGTTAGAAGTGAGGTTCACTAGGGAAGAGCCGGCCCTGGCATAGGCGGAGAGTTGTTGACATACACACATAAATCTATGCATGTATATGCATGTATAATATTGCATTTATACATGTATATACACCAAGAGAGAAGGTCAGTGTTTAGTATAGGTTTTATGTGCGTAGTAATTTTAGTTGCAGGGATTATTTTTTCTGTTATTTGGGGAAGTTGACAAGATGGGGAAGTCCATTGTACCTGTAAAGAAACTGGTGGTTGAGAGAGAGAGAGGAGACATTATAGAGTATAAATTAGGCAGAGTGCTACAAGATTTAGTTCAGATACAAGCAGAAGTGTTGGGAGAGCAAGAGGAGGAGGAGTTCAGGGAGAAGGGAAGTGGTTACCCTGTAGAAGCTGATAAAAACCCAACAGACTTGAGAGCCTTACCCTTGCCCCTCTAACAATGTCTCTCCATGTCGCTCTTGGGCTGAGGCATAAATTCCCATATAATTTAAGACAGACAAACTAAGGGAACCTAAGAGAAAGAATACAGGTAAACATGTACAAGTCTGTCATTTTATCATTAAGTTATGTTAAACATAAATTCACAGCATTAGAGTAAAAGGGGGCTACATTCACATGAAACACACACAAGAAAGGGGACGGAGGTTAGGAGCAGACCAATTATGTTAAGAATAAAAGCACTGGATGGCACTGAAAGGACAGAATTACACATTGTACAATCAACTTACACACAGGTACCAAGGATTAACACTCAACCTCAAAGAAACTGGCACAGCTCCACTTAAGACACTTAAGACACTTAAGACAGACAGTTTTTTTAGCAAATTATTCTTATTTAGAGTTGAATGATTTGGTCAAATGGATTTTAGCCTAAGAATTATATATAGTAGCTTTTAATACGGATGAATATAGTTTTAGACACATTTTACATAGGACAGTTTGCCAGTTCCTTCCTTATAAATAATTAAGATTAACAACAGTGAACACATGTGAAGGCACCTTGAATCAGCCACTGACACCAACTCGTCAAACTCACCGCAAAAAGTGCACAACATTCAAAGCTTACCAAAGTCACGGAGGGAGGATTACCCAAGCAAAATCTTAATTTGGACTGTAAATGCTGTAAATAGAAGGCCAGATTTCAAAGATGTCACAGATCATAAAGTACATAATACATATAATGCACGTATTAAGATGTTCATTACTGCAAGTAATTCATTTAGCACTTTTTTACAAATTGCATCTGTATAAAGAATTGTCCTGTCACCCATGTCCACATCTGGTTGACACAACAAATGTGGGAGGAACTGAGTCAAATAGAGATTTTGCCTGGATCTACACTACAGTTTGGGGTTATTGTCACCTTTAGCCTGACCCCAAGACGTGCCCCCTTAGGGGTACCCGCTGGCCCCAGCTGAGCCAGCTGTGCAGTAGTGGCCTCAGCGTTGTAAGGTCCGTCTCATTGAGCTCTGCAAGGCAAGGCCAGTGACATCTGATGCTGTGGTCCCATGATGACGACAGCACAAACCAAAGCCAAATGAAACAAACTAAAATCAAAAGAAAGAAACAGAATAATGACATAATCTGAGTGGAAAAGAAAGATGATGAGTGAAGAATGACAGCTTTCATAAACTAACTAACTTAAGTTTGATATATATATATATATTCAAACAATTTAAACATGAAAAGAAAAGTAGAGAGGAAAATAATCAAAAGGGATGAGGAAAAACACATAGGCTGGTCTAATGATGGTGCCCCGTTTTGATAGAGTCAGAACACAACACAAGACGCAGAGGCCACAGCACAAGCCAAACTCACCACCGACAGGTTTTCAGAGGGGCGTTTGTGAAGACCAAACTTAC
Source organism: Periophthalmodon schlosseri (assembly GCA_000787095.1). Taxonomy (NCBI): domain Eukaryota; kingdom Metazoa; phylum Chordata; class Actinopteri; order Gobiiformes; family Gobiidae; genus Periophthalmodon; species Periophthalmodon schlosseri. The sequence goes on along the minus strand of KN485162.1, from coordinate 207,150 downwards.
CGCCAACCGCCTGTCACCACCATCATTACATCTCAGCACAATCTCAACACATTCTGGGTCATACTTTCAAAAGGTGTAGGAGGAGGACAAAGGGGGGAGAAAGAAGGGAAGTCAGTCTGTTCACAGCTTAGCAAACGTGCTCCAAGAGGCAACACTCCTCCAGCAGGGCCGTCTGCAATGGCATTGCCTCACTAAATATAATTTAAGTTGTTTAAGTGTAGTGATACTAATGTATTAATAACTGTATTTGTTTTATTACTTTTTCTGGAACTAAATTGGCCTCATAAAAAGTTTAATAAATCTATCTAAATATGTGAAGATACACTTTATATTGCCATGGTAATGAGATTTAGATATGCAATACCTACTACTAGTTAAAACCTGTCATCTTTTCTGGAGGTAATGGCAACCTCTGCCATTGATAGGTATCCATTTATAAAGTACTGGCTGACAGTGGACACTGCGGAGAGGTGGTGGTTAAATCAAGCCGAAAGCCAGAAGTCTGGAGCATTCTGTTTTTCCCTAATTGCTGGCACATAGCAAGCAAACAATGCTAACATTATGAAATAATAGGTTGTTCAGTCCTTGTGAATTGAAGGACATAACAACATTTCATACTAAATAACAATTCAATATAAATTATAGTGATTGAAATAATTTATAATGATGATGGAAAAGAAGGAATGCTCCCAGATCTGTGCTTTCGTACTTTCTGACAAAGACAAGGAGCAGAAAAGTACAAGAAGAAAGGACAAAAGGCACATATCAAACATTGTACAGGGCAAAGAGACAGGAACTACTGTATCTGCTCTGGGTTTGACTTGAATATGATTTGGCTATGGGTCTGTTAGGATTGTTTCATTTACAGTAAATGTAAATGAATGGTAATTATGTTTAACTATTTGGCTTCTCATGTACACAGTCTCAATATAACCGCACATTCAAGCATCCCAGAGTGTAGAATTGTGAGGCAGATAAAAACTGCTGCATGATGGACCTTAAATGTGACAGAGGCATGCATGCACTTAACAGGAACAGACACTGTGGTCTTGCAAAACACAGTCCCTTTAATCTTGTCCAATTACAAAACTGTTGTTGTTTTTAAAGCTAACATGCCACAACATTGACTTCCCATCATGTAGCAGAAACTAAAACCTAATTTTCCCAGCTATACCACACCCAACAGAAAACCACTGTGACACATTTATATCTCTGAGAAGAAGTGATCTTACTTAACTTTGTGTGGTATTGACATATCTTAGAGTCAAAACTAATCATCTATTCATTTAATTCTGTTAATAAATAGTTTTTGCTGTTGGATTGTGGTGTTGCTGGTGACCTAATAAAATCCTCTTATTCTATTCAAAAACTATTCCTAACAATCAAACACAAATATATGGAAAGAATAGGCAGACTTACATCGACAATGAAGAAGTCCAGCCAACACCAGGCATTGGTGAAGTACTTCACAAACCCATAAGCCACCCATTTGAGTAACATCTCCAGGATGAAGATGTAGGTGAACACCTTGTCAGCGTACTCCAAAATAGTTCGAATGGTCTTCCTCTGTTCAATGTACACATCCTCAAAGGCCTGTAGAAGACCATACCATCAGGCACAAATAAATTGGAAAACATAAAATACAGTTTAAGATTTATTCTTGTGCTAATTAAATTGAATACAGCAGAGAGGACCTTTCGTGCAAGGAATGATTTTCAAAACAAGTTGCCACCCTATGAAAGATCATCAATACCTGCAAGGTAAATGTAATGAAGTGTACCCCCCTTTATTTTAGTAGGATATGACATGCTTCAAACCCTCCAAGAATATATACACCATTTGATACATTTTACTGTCCATTACTCACAGGCCCCACAGAACCCTCCCCCAACAGAGCTGCTGAAGTGACTGCACCACTGGGAACACCTCCCCATAAAACTGCCCCATGTGATGTCCTATACTTCTGTCAGCACCAATTTTACTGCAAACTGAGGTTCCTTAAATAATATTGTTTTTACAGAACATAAGTTTCTCACCAGGGCACCACTACTGAGAAGGATCATGAAGATGATGAGTGTCTCAAACCAGTTGTGCTCGACGATCAGGTAACATGTCTTTCTCAGGAACCACCAGCTCTTCCCCCAGCCCATCGTGATGTCCACATCGCAGCATTTGTATTTGGCCACACATGCTGCAGACACCAAGAACAGGGTGTTTTAATTATTACTTGTACTATCATTTCAAATCAAATGGAGAAGCTTTTCATTACCACTATACCACTGTATAGTATCATGCAATGGCAGAAGTTTCTGCAATGATTATTGTACTATTTCTATAATAAATATCAAAAAGTTAACGCTTTTTCTTCATATTGAAATATAACAAGAGAAGAAAACAGCTATGCACTTGTGATGAGGGAACAGTGTTATAACAAGGTTAAAACACTTTATTTAGCATAATATGTCCCTTTTAAATTCACAAAATGTTGAACTGAATCCTTTAGATTAGTGACAAAATAGATTTATATTTATCCAACCACACCAAACAATCAGCACAATATTATAATAATTACAGGAGACTAGTACTATCAATATTGTGACTGGAATAGAACCAGCAGCCTCACCATCTGTCCAACACGGCTCAGGTTCCATGTACTCCTCTACCGTCTCCACGACAACCACTTCCTCCACATCTGGCTTTATATCTATGGTACTGCCTTCCGACGAACTGGTGTCATCGAGCTGCAGTGACAAAGATGCATTAGTCCCAACGGCGGTACAACATCCTCTCATGTTTACTTATTCAGAGTCTCATTTGAATAACTGTGTGACAAAACTGGCCTGTTGGTTGATTAATACATTTAATCAGGTACAAACATTTATTACAGCACCCAGCATGTGTATAAATAAAATTATGCTACTGTTACATAGCTATATTTTTTTTTTATAATTTTTTTACCACTACAATTAATACAGCATGTTCAGCACCATAATATAGTAAATACATGTACCAGAGTTAGAAAAACGGGAAGAAGGCCTCACTAATTATTCTTCTTTATAGACCTTAGAGGGAAAAGATTGAAGTGATAGAAATGCCTAACACTACATATCATCTACATGAACAGGAAATGGAATATCAAGTGTCCGACCATCTGCCCATCTCAAAGTCTTCTAAATGCATTCTGTGAAACTACATGCATCAACCGATATCCGTTTCATCCCCACAGCCTGTCTGTCTTTATATATGACTCTGTTGACTAATGGATGCCTATTAGACTCTACTCTGCACAGAAGAGAAGACAGCCACGCCCACGGTCTGGCAGGTCAGAGAAGGATAACATGCTACGCTCCAACTAGCTGAAAACAGTATTTTGATCACATATTGAATTAATAATATAGTGCATTTATATAATCTACTGACTTTAACACACTGAATACTGAAAAATTAATGGAGCTTACTAGGATTGTCATAATAATTACTATATTGACTTATTGTTGGCCTAGCACTAAAGTACATCTCCCACATGTTAGTGCCATATGAACCATCTCACACTCTGAGGACTTCAGGGACCGGCCTCCTGCTGGTGCCCAGAGTCAGGACTAAACATGGGGAATCAGTGTTTCAGTTTTATGCAGCTAAAACCCGGAACAGTCTTCCTGAAGATGTGAGACAGGCCTCTACTTTGACAATGTTTAAATCCAGGCTCAACACGGTTCTGTTCAGCTGTGTATATGACTGAAAGGTTTTTGTTCTGCACTCTTCTCTTTTAACGTTAATTTTATGGTGATTATTTATGATTACTTATATTTTGATTTGTTGTATTGTGATTTTAATGTCTTTCTTATTCTGTAAAGCACTTTGAATTACTTTGTGTACGAATTGTGCTATACAAATAAACTTGCCTTGCCTTATTGTTCAGTATATGATTGAAAGAGCAATTCTTTTTCTGGCTTAATAAATATCGTGTGTACCTTTTCTTTGCACAAGCAGGGAGTTTTTTCTTATTTCTTGGTAGTTTAAGCCTATTTGATAATATTGAGCTGTAGTTGGTCAAATAATTAGCATCTCTGATACTTTACAAATACCAGAACGAATTACTAAAGTGTTTAATTGTGCTATTTATTTACTGATGGCTATATTTTTTTACAATTTGGTTTACTTTGAAAAAGGTTTAATTAGTTTCAATATTATCATTTATTGGGATATTTTTCTGTGGCAATATATCACACTTCAAAAGTTATCATAAGATCTAGAGTGCACAATACTTTACTGTTGTTGCCAAATAAATAAATGTGTTTAAAGATGCAATGATGTTTGACAATGCATTTGATAGTAGTATGTAACTGAAGATTTTTTTTTTTAATCTTAAATACTGATCAAACTAATGGGACAGCAAATGCAAAATGTATAAGAAAGGATCATTTTGTATAGCCCTAGAAGACCCACCTCTTTACTGTTCTCGATGTCTGACTCGCTGCTGAAGTCCTCTGTATTGAGATTCTCGAAGTCCGACTCTCCCACAGCGATGGGCACACAGACGGTAAGGTTTGGGTTGTGGATGAACGACATGTGGGCATCGTCCAGCACGTACTTGCCAACGCTGCTGCCAATGCCACTGGTAGTCCCGTTTCCATTCTTGGTGTAATCCAGGTCACGGTTGATGTCTACCCCAGTGTGATTAGCAATGCAATTCACTTTGTTTCCATACATGTCTTCCAGTGGTTTTTGCTCATCCTCCATAAGCGGTTTTCTTAATAAACTGGCCATCAGAATTCGCATCTTTGCTTTAAACCAGGCAATTCCCTTCTTGATACGCATAACCGAAATCTGCAAGTTGTTTGGTTCCCCATCGTCGTCTGTGGCGGCTAAGTTGTCAGCACTGAATGAGCTCAGCAGCAAGGCAAGAAACAGGTTCAACACCTAGAGAGGAGATGGAAAACACTTTTATTTCACTCACCCAAATCCTGCAGAATATCTGAAAATCATATTTCACCACACTTACCACTAAATTACCAATGACCATGACCATCATAAAGACAATGAGGCACATAGCCTGGCCTGCGACCTCCATGCAGTCCCACATGGTCTCAATCCACTCTCCGCACAACACCCGGAAGACAATCAGAAATGAATGGAAGAAGTCGTTCATGTGCCAGCGAGGCAGCTCACAGTCCTTAGCAATCTTGCACACACAGTCTTTGTAGCTTTTGCCAAACAGCTGCATTCCCACCACAGCAAAGATGAAGACGATAATGGCCAGCACCAAGGTCAGGTTTCCCAAGGCTCCCACCGAGTTACCAATGATTTTGATCAGCATGTTTAGGGTGGGCCATGACTTAGCCAGCTTAAATACTCTCAGCTATAGCAGAAACACAGAAAGAAATATAGAATTAGCTTTAAACTTCACAGTGTAGGTTCTTTTTTAATGCACACACCTCCAGATTGAGTTTGGACTGAGGTCTATTATAGTTCTAGGATCAGTTGTTGCTAGGCAACCTGGAATCTGACCAGCCATGTTTTCTCAGCTACCAAACACACAGGTGGAGTGGTGCCGGTCCATGGGTCCATTGGATTCTTTTTTGCTTGATTCTGTTTTATAGGTTATTGGAATAATAAGTGGCGTACAAACAATATTTATTTGGCTATGCTAAGCTAACATTGCGCCATGACTTTGGCCAAAGTTCAGTTAACTAGAAGTTCAGTTAACTAGTAAAAAGAAGTTATAAGGTAAGTATCATAGATTATGGAAATTAATATGTGATTTCAATAGAAATTATAAACAATGTTAACATAAATGCTCAATTTCATGTTTTAGTTTTTTGGGAAAAAAAAAAGATTTACCAAACGGAATGACCGCAGCACTGAGAGACCCTCGACGTCTGCCAGAGCCAGCTCTACTAAACTCAGCGTCACAATGAAACCGTCAAAGCAGTTCCATGCCTCCTGGAAGTAATAATACGGATCCATGGCCACAAGCTTAAAGAGCATCTCTCCAGCAAAGATCCCAGTGAACACCTGGCAGACAGGACACAGGACATGGCATTGTTCATGTGGGCATAATAGCTTTCACTCCTTCTCAAAATCATGCACAACAACAAAAACAACAACAACAAGCAATCAAGCAACAGCCTACATCAAAAAGGTATTTGGTTTGTGAGATTCTGTTTTCAGGGTGTAGAAATGCACTATACAAGACTAGTAAGATTACCCAAAGCTGTGAAAATTCATTATACAAACTACCAGTAAGGGTTAGTTATTGTTTTGTGGCGAAATTATGAGCAGAGCCAAGACACAAATCGTGCAAGTTCTATGAAGTGAAGTTCTATTTGATACAGCAGGTAACAGCATTTTTCAGTTGCATAGAAGTTGCAGTTTAACAAATCCCCTTATGCGACATAAATTATGCTAGACCCAGTGACATTTTGTCTCAGCTTTCCTAAAATACTACATTGAAAATGGCCAGGTTGAGTTATCTGTGCAGTGATTCAAGGCACCATTTCAGAGCCCTCATCGATCAAGCTCCATGAAATATTAATGTAGGCCTCCCACCAGTCAGCCAACCGGTGAGACTGGTCCCTCTGAAGCCTTACTCAACCAGAAGAGAAAAACATGTGACAATGAAAAAGACAGAAAACGTGTGCAACAAACATGACAAGTGCATCACAGGAAACAACACACAATACACAGTACACAGTACACAGTACACAGATGAATAATGCGCTTTCTTCTTTCAATTCTCTGAAAGAGTTGACAGTTGTTCCAAAAATATCTCCAAAGGTCACCTATGAAGCATGCATGTCTTTTCTCTTCAGTTTAGTAAAAAAAGATTAAGTTCTCCAAGGTTTCAAAGCAAAATAAGGAGGACTTGGTGCAAGACTGTCAGGTGACATTTCAAGATACATGATACAAGATACACTGAAAATACTTATTAGACAACAACACAGAAATAATAAACTCTAAAATAACCTACTCACCAGATTGCCCACAGACAGCATATCTTCAAAGTCAGGGGTCATCGGGTAGTGCTCCATTGCCATGAAGAGGGTGTTGAGAACAATACAAATAGTAATGGCTAAATCCACAAAGGGGTCCATCACTATAAGGTTCACAATCTCCTTGATCTTGATCCACATAGGGGAGCACTCCCAGATCAGGAAAGTGTTAGCAAACTTATACCAGCAAGGGGGACACTTGCGCTGAGACTCCTCCAGTTCTGAAGACATAGTGTGGATCAGTTGTTAAAATCAAACATAATTGCGTGCCAAAGAAATATGCATGCAATGGTAGTAAAATAATTTAATGCATTGTATGTATCTGGTACTTGTTGGATATGCAAAGCAAATAAGCAGGAAATTCATGTCAAACTTCAATCAATGATAGCAGCCCTAGTTAAAGAATAATAATGAGAGAGAGCAGGTTAAATAGCTGGGTTAAATGGCAGTACCCTCCACTAGTGTGTTGGTAATGACGCTCATGACACTGTTGGCCCGCTCTTTCCGCCCAAAGGAGGTATTGAGCTGGTCCACAGACACCATCAGGGAGCCCGACAGCTTCTTCTTCACCTCAACCTCAGTAGTGGGCTGTCAGGAGGAGAGGAAGAATCAAGCACCCATGGAGACGACATGAACACCATCCCACAGCACCACCGGTGGCCGGCAGAGGGAAGTGCACAACAGCATTGGCAGGAAAAAGTAGTTGAGGATCAGATTGTTCAGAATTAGAATTAGGAACAGGACATTTTTCATTAATTTCTATCTCAATGCTGGTTTCAAGGAAGATGTGTGTATGCTGTAAATGCATGCAGGTATCAGCCAAAGTGGGAGCAGTGGTTTAGGGCCTAATTGTGTTTGAATGTAATTAGCTCATCCAGATTAAATAAGACATGAGATTTTGTGCAAGGAGAGCTGTTTTGCTTAATGCATCTTCAGTCCTGTCATGCAATAATGGAGGCTTTGCTGCCATTGCAATATAATTATTAGGTCAAAACTGGTTTGTAAAATATCTCCCAATTCTGGCCACTTTAACATGTATTAAAATCACATTACTTTATCTTCCTAATTTGAAACCATACAATTTATATTGCAACAATAGAGTCAAGTTCATATGAGGCAGATAATTCAGATTCATTCATTTGTCATGCACAAGCATGCTCCAAGTCAAAGAGAAGGAGAGGAAATTATAAACACCATAGTTTAAAATCTACTGCTACTACAGGTTATCATGCGTCATGTTATTTAGGGTCTAAATCTACCATGCTAACTACAAAGAGGACAGACTAGTTTACTAATGTTGACCAGGGGGAGTTTGAGAAACAGAGAAAGGTAGACAGACAAGGACAGCAGCCCTCCTTCTTAACTAAGTGTTGTTATTGAGGCCTTATCAGATGGTGCCAGCTCTATGTTTGGGGATATTAGCTGTGTTTTATGTAAATATATATGTGCACAGATCCCCTCTATTTCCTCTGCCTCCTACTGTAGATCTACCCACTCAGGCTAGCAGAGGACCGGGTGCCTGCATGGAGGAGGAACACATCAACACACTGGACCATGTAAACTCTTCAGATTAGCTGTTTCAAAATAAACATTGAAATATTGTGCTAACACACATTTCCTGAAGACTTAAATACTGGTATAGACAAAGATCCAGTGATGCTCCTGAATAACAGCTATTGTTAATATATTAAGTAGTATATTAATATATTAGGAACAGTATTAAACAGAACATATACATGAACCAACAACACAAGAATGCTGGAAGTCACTGATAGACACAGTTTGGACTAAAATATCTTATGGGGTTGACTAATAATCTACTCTTGTTTAAATTTACTTGTTTCTCCATCCTTTGCCTATTCGGAGGGCAGCATACACTGCAGGGGCTGCAGGAGGGAAGGCGTGAGCACTTAGCCAAGAGATACATACGAAACTTGCAAGATGACAGAGTAGAAGATAGAATCAGAGAGAGATTCGGGCGGTAGGGGGCCATGCCTAGATAGGTCTACTCATTGACTTCCTTACACTGTCATCAGAATCTGCCTTATCTATTTTCACCTCAGGCAGAAGGCGTCCACCGGGCCCAGGGCCAATGAGGGACACCACGCCGTTGCAGTCGACCGTGCTGTTCCTCTTGCCGTGAAAGCCGGTGTAGCTGTTCCGTCTGTATGGGCTAAACAGGGACCCCCTCCTCTCCTCACACTCCTCCACTGTGCTGTGCTCATCATCGGCAAACTCATTCTCCGAGCCCACGTCCTTACTGCGGCCCTTGAAGCTGAAGATGCTGCTCTTACTGTTGTGTCGTGATAGGAAAGGTGAGCCTGGTATGCTGAGGAGTGACTGAAGAAGAGAGGGTGCACATAAATCACCATTAATTACTCCATCATTTTTGTTCTGTTCATCACATCTGGAGGTCAAGGGGAAAGAAGCCAGTTTGTGCGGGGTGTGTGAAATTAAGTGCAACCAACAGAGTTTTCCCTAAATAGTCATTTCTGCTGTAGTGGTCATGTGATCTGTCATATTTGGGGAAATTCATAATTAGGTCAGCCAGATCCTTTTGCTGTCAAGGTCAAACAGGCAGGACAGGGATTAAGGCTTGTACCGCTCTTACATCAACAAGACCATGAGTCATGAGAACAGCCATCTGAGCTACTGCAAGTATTGATCCATGTATTACTAGAGCTGCACATAACAAATAAATCACATTTCGGACCACATACACAATGTATCTACGGCTAATATTGGTGGGATGTGTTAGAACTGTAACAGAGGCCAGTATACAAAACAAAGCTAGTATTGATCTAGAGCTAAACCAAGCTGTCAGTGGGCTCATGCTATAATAAGTTTTTACAGAATCTATTTAGAACACTAAATAAGTATTTGAGGATTAAACATAATTGACTCTAAAGTACATCAAACTGTCTGCATGTTCTTACTTGGTTCATTATGGAAGACTTTCGACCAAGGCGGTTATCAGGAAACCGGAAGCGACTCCTTTTGCTGCCGTCGTCTGACTCGGATTTGACAAACTTCTCGCTGTCGCCTTTCTCTTTCTCCTGCTCTTTCTGACGCCACTTCTTCTTGCGATTGCGGCGCTCTTTGGCACTCTTGGAGCTAAGTTTTGACATCTCTGAAGAACTGCACGATAGATGCCCCCCTCCATCGTCTTCTACTGCATCCTCTGAAACTGTACCCGCAGAGGTTGCCATAGCAGCAGTCTAGAAAAAACAGAAATTCAGCAAATGATATAACAATCGTGAGAGCGTTTGAAGTAAAGGGTGCTGATGGCTTACTTGGGCTTCTTCCTGTTGTTTTTTGAGCTGCTCCAGCATAGCTTTAAATTCCTCTTCCTTTTGCTGGGCCTCCTCCATCGTGGCCTGGTTCTGCTCCTCATAGGCCATAGCTACCACAGCCAGGATGAGATTGACCAAATAGAAAGAGCCCACAAAGATGACCAGCACGAAGAAGATCATGTATGTTTTCCCAGCAGCTCTTAGGGTCTGTTTAGGGGAAAGCAGACAGGGACACAGGGAGTGACCTCTGAAGTATAACCCTAAACTGTGTGCCAAGCTCAGCATCAGCCTAGTCAAAGAATGACTCATCACAAACAAAGATGTCAGCTCATTTGGCATTTTTGAGGATAAAACTTTAACTCAGCAGAACTGTATTTGCTTCCTCTTGACACTATTTCTGGGACGGGAGCAGTAGTCCTAAACCTTTGTTGTTTTTTTTTACCAGGACCCTGTGTTAGAGGCTCTGTTAGCTGCGGTGCAATGTACAATTCCAATCCATCCTTTTTCTGAAATTACATACTCACTTTAGGGCTCACAGCATGGGGTCAGATATGTTTTTAATTAAGGAGATATGCATTTTGACCTACTTTCCTGGTGCCATAGTTTAATGCAGTGCGCATCTCTTGGTTGTATTCAGAGCTAGCAATGTTGGAGATTAAATCTATTCAAATTAAATTGTTGGCATCTTTAGTTGTTTTTGTTTATCTTAGAGTAAATAATGTCTTTAGGCACCAAAGCAAAACAGGACTTCCTGGAATAGAAAGGAGATATGCCAACCTTATCAATGGCATATTGCTCAGGAGAAACTAAATGTTCACCATATGGAAAAGATGGTGACACATTTTCACACAAGGCTTCTTAATTCTGTTTTTTTGTTTTTGTTTGTTTTTTTACAAAAATTACAGAACTGCAGACTTTTCATTTCCAAAGAGGTTGTGGGAAGCTGAATATTAAAGAACAGAAAGTTGAGATGCTCCCATCAGGTCCCATCTCTCTCACTGGACGTACTGTATCATGTGATGTTAATATTTTATCCTCCATGCTTTGGACAGCAGCAGCCAGACAGGAAGGCCATGGCAGAGCACACTAATGCCAGCAATGTCCAGAAGTACTATGGAAATCTATTGGTCTATTAGTACCTACAGGTAATTTTAAAAAAATTATTATTATTTTATTTTATTATTTTTTTTTTAAATCAAATTCTATATTCTTTCATGTTGTACATATGCTGACATACCAGCATGTAGAGATTTTCCCAGAAGTCCTGTGTCATGAGCCTGAAGAGAGCGAGGAAAGCCCAGCCGAAGCTGTCAAAGCTGGTGTAGCCATAGTTTGGATTCCTCCCAGCTTTCATGCACGTGAATCCCTCTGGGCAGCGGCTGAGGGGCGGAGAGAGAGGAGCAGTCAGGCAGCGGCCCAAAGTGACTCAGCGCTTCTTCTAATCAAATCTGAAAATCACAGTCTCACTGGGACCAGGAGGAGTAGGGACAGACACTCACCCAGAGTCCGAGCTGTTCCCACACAGAAGGGCATCTAACTGACCAGGCAGGAAGTAGAAGTTGGCTAAAGATGGAGAGACATGGACTCATTAGTCATTAGTAGCAAATGCATTTATTCTAATGCTTTGAGTATACTATAACCACAATAATCCCAATAATCCATCTTGGGTAAATTGCATGGCAAAGTGGATAGAGTTTAATTAGTGTTTTAAAATTATATGCATCATAGACCCTTATGACAATGTACTTTCACACACAGAGGTTATTTGGGATAGTTTGTGCCAGTGAAACCACCCAATATTTTATGTTGGTTATGTATGCATATTCAAATGGCTCCAGTCTCCACAGTGCCAGAGTGACATAATGTTTTTTTTGGTTGCAGCATATGGGCTGACTCATGCCCTACTGCTGCCAGCTCACCGAGGCCCGGCCACACTTACTCTCGTTCATGATGTACTCGTCCCAGTCGAAGCCCCTGCTGCCGTTGGCCAGGTAGCTCTCGGTGGTGTTGATGGGCCAGATCACACACTTCTGCCGGAGGTTTCCCATGAAGAGCTGCAGGCCGATGAGGGCGAACACACTGAGGCAGAATACCGTCAGGATCATCACGTCTGAGAGCTTCTTCACAGACTGGATCAGGGCGCCCACAATGGTCTTCAGTCCTGAGGTGGGCACGCACGTACACAGACCACACAGGTGATGCATGGCACATCCAGCCACCACATAGTCTTATGTGCTAAAGTACTGCTCATTACAATGTACATGTAATGGCTTTATACGTTGGATATCTATTAACGTATATGTATAGTATAATTGCTTATTTACTTAAAACTTAAAGTTTGAATATACTTATACTTAATAATTATTCATGTTTAATCATTATAATGTTATATATGTTTTTAGTACTTTTGTTAAAATAAATGTAATCAAATGTGAATGAAAAAGCAGTAGTAATACATACAGTACATTTACATATATAACATCTCTAGAAACAAAACAAACAGGAAATATTTAGGAGCCTTCCCACACTTTTCCTTTATACTTATTGGTAAAATTGTGCAAATTGTTTTGATCATTATCATCTATAATAAATGTTTATAAAGTGAAAGAGAGGGGGAAGACTACAGAAAAGTGAGAGGAAGTTTATAAGGAAGAGAGCACAGCAGCACAAAGAGGGCCATGAGAGGGACAAAGGCACAGGCAGGGGCTGGAAAACACATGCAGTCATTTAAACTCCAAGGCTGAACAGGACCAATTCAATGCCAGCGCCGCTCAGGGCACTTTCTTGAACTGTCTTGTACGAGGTGTATAGAGCAAAGCACTGACTCCCCAAAACGTGACCCTGCAGTCTGTCTCGTCACATGTTCACTCCACACAGAGAGATTACCTTCGGACCCGGCTTCCTCTGCAGCGTTCACACAAATCCACTGGGAGCTGGCGAGACCACACCCTGACTCTATGCAGTCCCTATGGCTACATTATCAACTACATGATGAGCCTCTTTACATTGTCTTTATAGATAATATGTTTAAATTACACAAAATTCTAATTTTCTTGTAAAATTCCAACTTAAACATAGCATTTATTTTTATTTAAACCCAAAGAAATTCTCAATAAATAAATGTAGGTTTCTAAAAATAACCATTTCATGTGATGTCATCCTCCTTTCCTGTCTTTCCCTTTGATATTTTTACATTGTTGTGTTGTGACAAACCAGCAGGGTTTGACTAGGCAGGATTTGGTTTTACATTTTCCAATAATAGAAGTGCATCTGTTCAGTGATTCAAATGTCAATAGGTCAGACAACCTTTGCGTCCCCAACCTCTATAATCTGGATGTGCTGATTCTTTCCTGTGTGTGGTATATCATTCGCGTAGGCCTTAACAAAATCAATCAATAACAAAGTAAAAACAAAAAAAGAGAGGGCAAATGAAACTTTCAATGCCATTTGTCAGCCAAGCTCTTAGTAGGCTAGTATTATAAAAGCAAGTGACTCAAAAGCATCATGCAGCATAAGAGATATGTTCACAAACTAGGCTTGGCAGTCTTCATACATAAGTCATGGGTGTATTCTGTTGGGTTTATGAGAGTATGGGCTATGTCGTTCCATATATGAGCATCGATGTTTATCCTTTACAATCCAATTGTTGACATTCTTTATCTAGGAGGCTAGGGTTAAGGGAGAAGCAAATGTTTTGTTTTATAATAAAGGTGAACTACTCTGCCCTTTAAGGGTGTATTGGTATACTGCTTGTAGTCAGTAGTAGCTGTAGTTTATATTTATGCTTGTGTTTATTGTACTATTGTAGCTACAGCTAAGCAACCTGTGTTGCACACAAGGTTTGCTAGGTCACTTACTTCTCCTTTAACTGCTGTAAACCAATGCAATACAGAGCTCTTCTGTGTGATATGGAGGATAGGAGGACGATGGCTATTTCTGTGAGCTAGGAGCGTGTTAAAGTTATTTCTGGAGGGAAACACAGCTGCCTTTGAGATGGGCCTCATAATGAGAGTGCTACTGGGGCAGAGGAGAGGGCCCTAGAGGAGACTGCAAAGCCTATCAAAAATGTATTAGTACCATTTTTGATAATTTTGGAGAAAAAATAAATCAAAAAATGGTTGTCTCCAATTCTTTAGTTGTTGCGAAAATCATAATCGTAATCATAATAAGAGTAGTGAGTAGAAAAGAAAGGGTGAGAGGATCAGCCTTAGTGTTTAAACTGAGTCTCACCTGGAATGACAGAGATTGTTTTGAGTGCTCGGAGAACTCTGAACGTTCTCAGCGCAGATACATTGCCCAGGTCCACAAACTCTGTTATATATCTGAAATAGGGGAAGGATCACACACAGAACAAACACAATGACAAAACCACACACGTCAAGAGCACAACACCAGCAACACCACCGAACCAGGAGGAGACGACGCCACTCACAGAGCCTGTCCACTGAGGAGAAGGGTGGAAGGAATAAGGAAAGAGAGACAAGACACAGAGCTAACACCGACCCGCCCCGACCGTCCCACCGCCCCATCCTGTCTTACCTGGAATTACAGAAATAGTTTTCAATGCCCTCAACACCCTGAACGTGCGCAGAGCTGAGACATTGCCTAGGTTTACAAACTCTGTTATATACCTGCAGGATCAGACCACAGTTACAAGAGCTGGTTATTTACATGGAGAGAAAGAGCGAAATACAGTCGCCATATAACCCTGAGCTACACAGTGGAAGCTATGTATCTGTCAGAGCTATGGAATCATCAAGGAGGCTTGGTCACATGATTCTATGTAATCAAATTTCTCAAAAAAAATTTCCACTAGTATGCAAATTATTTTAGTTTGGTAATTGCAGGTGATCAATAGAAGAAGTATTCACTCTATGAAACGTTGGGTGTAGTAAAAAAACATTACAAACAGGCTGCAGCTGAGGAGAGTGTTGTCCTCATTACTAGAGTCTGCATTATTGACCAATAACTGTTTAATTGTTTGATTTTCTAACTTTCTGTTGGTTAACGCAAACATTTTGCGATGCCCAGTGAGACGACAGCTGTTGTGATTTTGGGCACTACAAAAATAAATTGAACTGAGTAACAACATTCCATATAAGCTATTTGACAGTTTTGACCTCCTGCGTAAGCCCCATTCAAGTGTTGTATTTCTGATTACATGGCTCTGACTTGCCCTGTTCTGTTGGTCCTCAGTAAGAATGTGAATGAGAGTGCTAATAAAGAAGATGAGTGAACATTTCAGAAGGTGCCTGGAGGCCGCAGAGTGGAAACCTTCCGATCCCAAAGAGAGGGACCACCAGAAACATCCAGAGTAAACAGAAGCACAGCAGATGGTTATTAGACAGAGGCAAGAAAAAAGAGGCTATAAGAACCACAACTAACAGACGGAGCTGTGATTTCTTCAGCTGCTGCTAAAAACAAACATATGGGAAAACATCTTCACGTCCTCAAACTGTTCATGATGTAATGTAAAGAGGTATACTTACGCCATAGAAATGACCATGAAGTCCAGCCAGTTCCATGGATCTCGAAGGAATGTAAACCCATCTATACAGAATCCTCGTGCCGTGATTTTTACAAGAGACTCAAATGTATAAATTCCTGTGAACGTGTACCTGAAAGACAAATGCAGTGACAGAAGTGGAATTACATTATTATTTTCAAGGATTTAATGTGCAAAAAGAACAAGGAAGAGAAAAACTTTTTGTACATTTGACAGAATTGAATTTTTCTTTTACTATGGATCATGCCTGGATGACTGAGGGATTACACAGACAAGGAAGACACAAGATATAGGCAGAAATGGTACTTACTCTACTTGTTTGGACCACTCGGGAGGATCGCTAAAGGTCATGAATATACAGTTGGTCAAAATTGTACACATAATGATCATGCTGAAAAGGGTGGAATGTTGGTTAAGGAAACATGTGGAGATCGATGAACTAAATTGTTACACAATCACATTTTACATTAATTTCGCTACTGTAATATCTTTCACATTATTTCTGTGGTTACTTTATTCATTATAGCCATCAGCGGTCGAAGGGTTAACACCACAAATCTTCTTGCTGCACTTAGGAGGGGGTGGTTACGCATGTCCACCACTGATGGCCATTACTCGAGCCATGAAATATTCAGCTGCTGCATATTTAGTGGAAACACATTTTGGGCTTCCTCTCCAAATGACCAAACTACGGCACATTGTAATGCACAGAGCTTTCCGGTCCTTGAGAGCCCAGGAGCTGAGCAGTAACACAGGGATATTGTATAGTATGTAATCTAGAGTAGACTATTGTAGTTAGCATAAATAATTAAGAAAAGTCTCACAGTAATTCTATAATACAGCATGGTGCGTGTATACAAACAGAAGTGACATGGTTTATTCTGTGCTAATTTGCTTCAGATTTGTTGAGACATGTAACATGAGTGAAACAATAGACGTGGGACAGGCCTGTGTCTTGAGATAGACAGGCCATTGTTCACTAATAATAAGCTTTACAGGCAGTGCTAACCTGGTTTAGTGTAGAGGATGACTCATCATTCTATTCTTTCTGTATTTTAACCACAGCTGCACATTCTATTATAGAAAACTTAGCAACACAGATTTTTAGTATTTTTTGTGATTTTTTTAGTTTTTTACAGTTTTTACATTATTCTCATTGTATTAGAGGTCACATGAAACAGGGAGCAGCATTATAGCATCATAAAACACACCAAAGAAACATTTTATCAACAGTGACAGGCTCATGTGAAAGGATATGAATGTATCAAAATTTTAATTGCGAATCGCCTAATTGGATTAAAAGGGCTTATGAAGTACAAGGCAGGTGTGGCACTAAAACGGAAGATTGTCTTCCCTTTATTTAGCACTATAAATGTCTGTTGAGAGAAAAAAGAGAGAAAACAACAAATTAGTGAGCATAGAAACCAACTGAAATAATCAACATGCTGATGAGGTTCAGTTCTATGTGTTTTTGAGTTTAGTGAGCCTATATACATGTACTGTATACATATACCACTACACATCAGTAAATCATAATTAATCACAATCAACATCATTTAACTGGATCAATGAGAGGGAATGATAACTTGTCCCAGTCATTGCTTGTGACTGTTTTGTTTTTGTCCAGAGGAAAAGCTCAGTGAGCTGCTGAGACAGCACACATCACTGGACCTGCCGTGGCTTTGGTGGTTTTGAGAGAAGGAAAGAGGACTGCTGAGGCTTTCTGTGGATAACCTCATAATTGTTTAAATAAAACATTGCAATTTGCATGAAACTTTAATGACACACTGTGCATTTGCACCAGTGATATGGAGCTGTGTGCTTTTAACAAGGCATCCCTCACTACATTAAGGCCTGCAGAGAACAAGCTCAGTGCTGACGGCTAGAGACAGTGGAGTCAGTGGGGCGGGGGAGTACAGTAAAACTCCTCATGCTAATGCCATATGATGTAGCCTGAGAACATCTAAAAGGAAGCTAATACACTGATGTTAACATAATCATTTTAGAAACCAACATTACCAGCCAATCTGAACTATTTCCAGTTGTGAAATGACTCAAGATCTGTTTTTAAAGATGCTGTCTTAAATTATCAAGAGCTTATTTTTCTCCCTCTTCCCGAGTACGGGTCATCGCCTGAGTGAGGGCTGCCTTAGGACTCAACTCTCACACACACTTCACTGAGAGAAGCAGAAATGTCACACTTGTCCCAGGACTATGACATTTTGCTAATACTACAGGCGGGGCTCACAAACAAGTTGACATGGTAACAAAAAAACACATACATGTAACACAGTCCACATGAATATTATTACACGCTGAAATAGCGCTGGGTATGTAGGGAGTCTTTTTCTGTAACGCATGACTAAACTGCTGCAAAGCTACTGAAATTTTCATTATATCGAGCAGAGGAGAAAACGGTGGAGAGCAAGTGAAAGCGGCAACTGTAGGAGCCGCTGAGAGTCAGAGAAGGAGGAGGGGAGGGAGAGGGAGGAGAAAGAGGAGGGAGAAGGAGGAGGAGAAAGAGGAGGGAGGAGGAGAAAGGATGAGAAAGGAGTAGGGAGGAGGAGTGTCGGAGAAGGAGGGAGGGAGGAGGAGAGAGGAGGAGGGGAGAGAAGGAGGGAGGGAGGAGGAGGTGGGGGAGTCAAAAGAGAGAGGGGGGAAAGGAGAGAGGAGGAAAGAGGAGGAGGGAGGAGGAGAGTCAGAGGGGGAGGGAGGCAGAGGGGGGAGGAGGAGAGAGGAGGAGAGTCTTGGGGGAGAGAGGAGGAGGGGTGGGAAATCGGAGGAGGAGGGAGGGAGGAGGAGACTGAAGGAGGGAGGAGGAGAATGGAGGAGGGAGGAGGAGAGTCGGAGGGGGAGGGAGGAGGAGTGAGGGAGAAGAGGAAGGGGGGATGGGCACAAACCACATAGCTCCAGCCGACAGGAGCTATAGCATCTGCCCCATGTGAGGGCTAACTCAGAGAGCCTCCTGCCAACCCTTGTGGTGGGGACTAAATTTTATTTTTTATGACGCTTTGAGCCTGACAGCACCAAAATTAACACACACCCAGATGGAAGCCCGGCTGAAGCTAAATGCTAAGCGCTAACATCTCAAAAGAGCCAGATCACGCTATTTAAACCCTGTGTCTCCATAGTCTTTACTTGTTTAAGTTAAGCTTTAATGCATGTTTCAATTTAACCATATCTTGCACTTGTCCGTCCCACCTCTGTCTCCGCTCCATCTCTCGCTTCTTTCTCCTTGAAAATAACCTCTCATCTGTCTTTGACGCCAGGTTTGACACAGCTAAGCTCGGCACAGCATGGCCTAGACCTGCGCTCATGCAAACCGTGTGCTGCGTCATCACCCGGCCCGCCCCGACACCATCTGAAACAGGCTGGGATCTGAAGATTTGTGACCAGTGAGTCAATGAGCGGCCCTCCTTTGCTTTACCCCACCACCCCCTGCTACCAAGAGACGTGCAACTGGACCAGCCCCTCCGCACTGACAAAGACATACAGAGCAATGTTCCTTCATCAAGGTCAGCACCTGATCTGACGTCACAGCTGCTCTCCCTGCCAGGACTGAAGCTGCACGCTCCCTTCAGCATAAGAATGAGCCTAAACTGAGGTCCATAATTAGATTTGCTTGAAACTGAAAGATGATAGGCCTGCTGGTAAAAACGAGAGAGGAGGAGCTAGAAAGTTAGCACGTGTAAATGTATCCATGGGTTTCAGAATGATGAAATATGAGCACCATTGTCATAGCAAGTGACAATTAATTAAGCAAAATATTATATCTGCTGAATGGTGAAAAGTCCTCAAAATGTCACCTATAACAGGACACTAAAACCCTTGAATAGCTTATGAGTATTGAGCTGGATACTTCTCTGAATAATAATGCTGGTTGTTAATCAAAATTACTATTTTTGTTTGCTGTTTTTGTAGGAATCGTGTCTTCTCCTTGTGCAGTGGACTGGAGTTACATAACCAGCAGCGTGCACGTTGTAAAGAGGAGGTATAAGACAGACAGAGAGAGAGGCAGAGCGCACCTGCATACAAACGTACATGTGCTATCCAAAAACTCAAATAACCCCATGGTGACGAAACACTAACGCCACATTCAGGTGATACTGTGTGTGTTTACTAGAGTCAAATGAACCCAAATGTAGATAAAAAGTGAAACTAATTTGTTTGTTATACCAAGATAATTTAAAATGCATGGCTGTTATATAAATCTTAAAAATAGATAACAAAAGATGTTTCCATGGAAAGTTTTAGCCATGATGCTCAGGCGTAATAATCAAAGCTAGCGCTCATGCTGACAAATTATATGCTATGCTAGTGTTTTTGTCTGCAGCACTACATATTCTTCAAAATGGCTCCTGAATTTGTTAAAACTTTCTGCAAAGTCACTTCACCCTCCATCAGCATCTGCAAGTCACGGCTGCTATTTCATTTATGATTTCAGCCCCAATTAAAAATAGAGGAGAGTGACGACTGTACAGACAGTATCCCGGCTCTTTGTAAGTGTCTTTGGTTTGACAGGTACACAGGGCTCCACTCAAGGTCATCCAGCAGCCCTCACACCGAGCATCAGACATGACACAAACCCCAAAGGGACTCACAACACTTCCCCTTTAAAACACTCCTCTGAATATCTGTCCAGCTACAGATTAATTTTTGAACAATTAACAAAGTCTGTCATGTGGAACAGCAGTCTTTGTACAGTTACTGCTCCTGCTCTTTGCTCAAAGCCCCATAAGCACATCAGAGATACAACGCTAACAACTCAAGTCTGCATTTCCCAAACTGTACAAAAGCAATTACAATCTGCAGCCAATTGTAAAACTTCTCTGCGCACCTGGAACCACGGCCTACAGCACGTCACTGAAGTGGTCAGACTAGTGCCCGACATGTGACGCACATGTGACTCGCCTGTGACGTCATCATCTACTCGTCTCCACGACTCTAAACAGTATTATAGAGGCCCATATCAGATAAGGTCATAGCTTCATTTAATTTAGCCTACCACTGTTTTATCCTAACTGTGTGTGTCATCTGCAAGTCATGACTAAACTACACTGTAGCTGATGCTCCACGATGGCAGGATACAACCATCTAGTGAGAATATAAACTCTCTCACACACAAAATGAGTGATTTTTTTTTACATTACAAGTACATTTAAAAGATCAGTTTCCTTCATTTCAAAACCACATAAAAGCTATAATAAAGCCATTGACCTTGCTTTTTAAGTGAACACCTTTCAAATTCAGGATCAATATAAATACACTTCATTTGAGTAGTTCAAACTTAAAATCAATGGAGCGTGTATGTGTTAAAATGATGTGATTTTAAACAGTATTTCATTATCCCAGTGTTGGATACTACTTGCTGTGTTGTGTTTGTGCTCTGTGTGTTTCAGGTCCCAGTTAACTCACTTTCTGAGAGTTCACGTAGAATGGGTCTAGATCCTCCAATGGTACCGCCACCAGTCCTGGTGGGATGTCCCCATAGATGTAGGGCAGGCTCTTGCCAGCCTCCAGGTCGCTGTTGGGCTTCGGCTTGTTCTCGTCATCATCGTCACGGTAACTGCTGTCCTGCTTGGGTGGCTTTTTCTTTTTCTCCTCATTGATGCGCTGTTCGAGGGCCGCCAAAGATTCCCTGGTGAACTTCTTGAAGCTGTCGGGTCCTGGCGGTGCAAGAAGGGGTGCAGCCATGTTTTCATCCTGCAGCTACTTGGGCTTTAGGTTTGTACCATCCACAGTGGTCAGCTCTAAGGAAAAGAGGAGATTCATTACTCCTTAGCAACAAAACTAGTTACAAATCTTCAAAAGATGACGTAATACATAAGACGTAAGACATGAAAAGTCCATGAGTTATATACTTTCAAATTACTTATGTATTACTTTGATCTATTTTTTTATTTTACGTGTTAGTTTTCATTATTTTACACAGTTTTAAGTACAGTGATGTAAGTCATTCATTGCGGTTGGCAGTTCCCTTTACATCTAGGACTCAAAACCTAAAATACCTAAAATACAGTGATGGTTTCTCCCTGCCATGTGTGACAGTCTATTGTATACATTTGGTTTTGATTCTGATGCTCGTTTGTATATCCTGATTATGTGCTGTGGCTTGTATTTTTAAATGGGAGTACAATAATGTAAACACATTCATCTCATTAACTTATAATAGGACAATTGAGAACAGAGTTAATAGAGGGATTTTATAAGCGGACCATTTCTCAAGTCACTATTCAGATTAAATTAAGTCAGAATTCTCCCTCATTAAAAGTAAGGAAAGATTTGAGAAGAGAATATTTGGAAATGATGGGTAAAACTATTTTGTAAGCATATCCTATTCACTTTGAATGTCCCACTGCAATACTTAACTTGGGTGTTAAGGTTAGTTCAGACACCCAGTCAGACACATCTGCATCGTTAAAGATCTGTCACATCCCGGCTACTCTCTTGCATAACACATTCTAATCAATGATTGCTCGTCGTCATCGTGAAATCTCACTGAAAATATCCCGCTTCTGCCTCTGTCTCTGTATGAAAACGTCAATAAAACTGCGAAGAAAAACACGCAGCCTTTGAGCCAAGACGTCTGTTTTAAAATGGACCCCGGAACCTCGCAGTCACTGCCTTCTGCTGCTCTACTGGCGCTGTCCGCTTCAGCACCACACGAGCGCGCAGACACAGACATGCGCGCGCACACACACACTGCACACGGGCTGCATACGGGAGGGTTCACTGAAGGAAAAAAAACGCTGTGTGGAGAAGCGTTTTGGCCTAGGCGCCTGCAGGCCGCCACTTATCCACCATTCCTCCAGTCTGTGTTATTAAGCGATGATGACAACACTCGCCGCGTTGCGCCTGTCTCTGGAGTGTCACATTGCTTACATTCTGTCTGGCGTCAATCATATTCCTACTCAGGACACTAAACGTTTCCAAGTCATGGTCATGGGGGGTGACATTAAACATCATGTCGAGTGTGCATTTTAACGTTTTAAACAACAGAAAGAAAGCTCCCAAAGAGATGCTGCGCAAGAAGTGGTCCAATACAACCAAATAGTCAAAAGCAAACTGCTGCAGTGGGTGGTTTGCACTAACTGAGTGTGGAGAATGTCACGCGGGGGTAAACGCGACAGAAATAAGTATAACTACAAAGCACTGTTGTTTTTTTTGTTTTTTGGGGGGGTTTTTTTAGAATACAACATCACATGTTAGGTTTAAGCACGGTCATTTTTAAAGTAAAGATAACAGCACGTTTTTTTCTGGGTTTTTGCGCGTCGCCTTGAAGGATCTGCACCACACCCGTGAAGCCATGTCGACTGCTAAATCAATACGGACTGTATCAGTGCACTGGTAGCCTACAGCAGGATGCTAGACAGCTGTATTTCACACGGGATAGACATGACATGAAACATATCGCATATCATCTATGACAACGCGTTCAAATGAACCCAATGAGGCGACATGAGCCATAGATGAGGATGATCAGGTAATACTCACGCGCAGCATTAAAGCCCTGGCCAAAACCCTTCTGCAGCATCCCGTCCCCTGGAGAGTTAAAACACGGTCTTTTTACAAGCACTAACCAAGATGATTCGATTTTACCTTATTGGAGGAGAGAGGACCACTGAGATGGCACCCTACCTGAAGCCCATCGCCAACACATTCACTCCCTCGAGCGGCGTTGAGATCAAATTCGACAAAATCCAATCAATTTAAATATAAAAAGCTTTCAGATAGACGTATTCTACCTATGAATAAACGAGAACGTGTTTAGAAAGCCCAGACAGTCGCCCTGTCCATTCTGCTCCAAAAAAGGATGCGGGCTGTGCGTGCGCCTCTGCGACATTTACGCAAGGATACCGACACCGACAAAATGAGCCCTCACCAAGCAACATACGCTCCACCGAATCTAAACCTATAAAATGAAACATACTCACTTTGTAAGCGTTACAAAGAATCCTGGAAGACTGGGCAGGACTGCAGATGTAGAAAAGATCGGAGAGAAACTGCGGTTGTCGCCATATTGTTGCTGCTATCTTCCCCCTCAGTGCGAGCAGTTTCCCTGCATAATTGATGACTCTCAGCAGAATGCAAGGGAGTGTCGGCGAGTGCGTTTCGTCAAATCCTAAAGGTCATTTAGGCCTGCAGCCCGTAAAAGCCCCCAGTGAACGCCTCTTGACCAAAAAGGGGGGCTTCGAGGAGGAGACTGCGTGAGAAAAGCTGCGCACGGTTTTCTGTGCGTTGGCTAAATATGTGGAGAGTTTAGTGCAGAAATGTAGCGCCGTCAGGCTGTGGGCTTCGCTTTGGTGAAGGCCGGTACCTGTCCCACACTCTGTAAAAATAGGATTGTTGATACACATACAATGAACACGCATTAAAGATCCTTCCAATGTTTGCAAAATCGTAATTTACTCCTAAATGCCACTAGACTTAATGCTGACAGTTAATTTTATCAATTGCCTCTTTATCTAATGCTCGCCCTCGCCTCTCATCACTAGCACCAATTAATATGGAAATAAGGGCCTGATGTGCCCACCTGCCCCCTGCTCGTGCCTTTTGTTGTTATGTAATGTGTGGGAATCAATCCAACTGGACCCAAAACCACCTTAATGAAATCAACATGACAGATTGCACCTTCTCGTCTTTTGTCTTCAACTGTTTGTTCAGTTCTGACGTCCGACACGCGGGCCTGACGTCACTTTCCGAACCAAGTGCATTTGTTTTTATTTGTTTTGAAAAACATAACTCAAGTGGGGGCACACGCTTAAAATGAGATGAAGTTTTGCATATTTGTGGTTCTTTTAACGGCAAAGATTTTGTCATTAGATGCTGTGTACAACCAGAGCGATGGTGAGTCAAGTCAAATTACGTTTTAAAATGTTAACAATGATCTTCTAAACATGAATAATAAGTTACAACAACGACATTAACACTAGCATACAGACTTATTCAAGCGTTGATCTACTTCTCTGTTACTACTAATTCTGTCTAGGTTGTGGGTTGCGGTTCCTGGTGGGCCCCCCAGTTGGCTCCAGGATTGTGGGGGGCCAGGAGGCTGTAGAAGGGTCCTGGCCTTGGCAGGTCAGCATCCAGCTCTTCAACGGTCACTACTGTGGTGGCACCATCCTGGACCGTCTGTGGGTGCTATCCGCTGCCCACTGCTTCATCAAATATCTGTGAGTAAGACCATTTCAGATGCATCTCAACATCTTACAGTGCCTCTTACAGTCATTACATCCTATTTGATTACATCCATAAATATATTTTGGTATTCCTCCAGGCATACTTTTCCTGGCAGCTCTAATCCCGAATGATCAATATCTGTTTTCAATCTGTCCTCTCTCATCTCATATTAAGATGTCCCTTTGAAGTCCTAATTTCTAATCCTTAACAACTTCTCTTTTCTCATTATTATCATTGTCCCTCATGCATCTGACTTTACCACCATCTCGATATCCAAAAACATTTTGCCTGTAGTGTTCATCACTTCAGAGCCTGTGTCAAACCTACGTCAAACCAAAATGCTCCCCATGCAGTTGTTGGTGCCTAATAGATTCTTGTTTGTTCATTCAGTCAGATCAGCAGAAAATGTTTCAGTGTGGTCGGAGGCCTGACGATGCTGTCCCAGCCCGGTGATAATGCGCAGGTTCGTTACGTCACAGACATCAGGGTACACAGTGACTACAATACAGAAACCTCGGAAAACGATATCGCTCTACTGCGCTTGGACGCTCCATGGTACTTCAATGACTACGTGCACCCCATCTGCACCCCCAACGTCACATTTGAAGAGGTCACACTCAACTTCAGCCACTGCTTCATCTCAGGATGGGGCAGCACCTACTATGGAGGTTAGTCAATGCATCTGCCCAAAGTGTGTAGTTTAAAGGGCCCATGTTACTCTATTTTCTGATCTATGTTATAATGGTGTTTCCTCATCAAAATACCCCAACTCCATACATGGAATTGTGTTTTTGTATCATTCACACATGAGTTCTTCTCTCAAACAAAAAACACTCTGTTCCCTTTGTGATGTCATGAGTTCTTCTCTCAAACAAAAAACACTCTGTTCCACTTTGTGATGTCATGTGGTAATACAGGAAGTGCCCCATTGTGTTTTTAAACTCCATACGCCTTCACTAGAATCATTTGGATCATTTCAGCCCTGGAATTGCCAATCTCTACTGAACAAAAGGTAAAAGGAGCTGTTAACTTGAAAACTAGCACTACTCATGACATCATGAATATGGAACAGAGCATTTTGAGCTTTTGAGATGTAGACAGACTAATAATAAAGTGTTACTCTAACATGTGTGAATGAAACAAAACACAACTCCGGGTATGTTTTTGATGAGGTAACAACATTATTACATGGATAAAAGCTCACAAGAGTTGATTTTGTGTAATATAGGACCTTTAAAGGATCACAGAGAACGCCTCACACCCATTATAACTGAGTTTATTTCTTTTTCTCTATTTCAAACTCCATAAAGTGTTAGCTGGTAGAATAGGTGGTATCTACTGAGGGAACTAGGTTAATGTGATGTCAAAATGCATACTGTAAACCCAGTGATTGTCAATAGTTTACACTCCTCCCTAAACCATTTGCTCAGTTATGCCCCATTTAGCTACCAAAAAATTATTAGAAGAGATGAATGCGAATTGAAAAAAAGCACACTATGGTTGAACTGCTTGGTTGAACAAATGAAATAGAATCTGTAAATCTGTAGCAGACATACTCCCTCTTTTAGATGTCTACATTAAGCATTGTCAAAAATCAATCATACCCTAAGCTCCCTGCTATTCTTACGCGCACACTGGTGTACATTGACATTTGGCAGGGTCTGGAGTGAACAGATTGCTGGAAGCAGAGGTGGAACTGATTGACCAATGGACATGTAACCTGATCAACTGGTACAACGGTATAATCACCGAAAACATGATCTGCGCTGGTCTGGAGAGCGGCGGGGTGGACTCATGTCAGGTTTGGGATCCCATTTCACTGCAGAGGAGAGAGTTTAAGTTAGGACGCCAGGGTAACGCGTGTTTGTTTGGATGTTTGTGGTGTAGGGTGACAGCGGTGGGCCTCTACAGTGCTACAGTGAGGAGCAGGGAAGATTCTACCAACTGGGAGTGACCAGTTTTGGATACGAGTGTGGACTCCCGTTCAAGCCAGGGGTGTACGCGCGGCTCAGCAAGTTCTCGGTGTGGATAAAGCAGACGCAGGAGAGGTCGGCAAGTCAAAAGTCCAGTCAAAGTCAGGTGTTGGTCATCGTCAGTGTTGGACTAGTGCTGCGGCAAATCAGGCAATAAACACAATGTTCATGAATGTACAACTCACATAGTTCACAGATTTTTTTTCCAAACCCAGAACCATCAAAAAGTGCGTTTGAAGTCACATAATACATTTACAGCATTATTTTGGACATGTTACTGTGTATGTTATCCTCCAATTCATGTAACCATGCTTCAAAATTACTCAACAGCCCTAAGTTACAATATAAGACCTGGGGGGACATGGCCTTCTCTGCTGCTACCCTCACTCTTTGGAACCCTCTGCACAAACACATTATTATTATTATTATTATTATTATTATTATTATTATTAGCTGTAGTGTTATTCTTCTCCTACTGCCCCTAGCCTGAACATTATAGTACTGTAAAATAGAAAAAAATGATGTCATATACTAGCGCACCAATCACAATTCAGGCTGGGAAGATTCCAAAATACTGTATGGGTATGAGTGTTGCCATGGAGATTCACTCAAAAGTTTACTGCAACCGTTTTTGGTTAGAAAATGAGTAGGCAACAATCTATAAATACAAAATATAAGATTCTACTTGAGATAAAAGGAAAGGCAATGCTGGAAAAAAAAAAGGAATGGCTTTTTCCTATTGTGATTGTTCAACTATTTAAAAAGAATTAAGCTGCTCCCTCAGCATCATAGCCTCAGAACGATGAGCATCAGTCACTCAAAGCTTTCAGTAGTATTTAAATATGCCATTTCCTGTGTATAGCATGAAATATTTATGATGTTTATCTCGCAAGTCCTACTCACGGAGCACATAAGGACTATGGCTAAGTATCTCATGCAGTAAAGAATAACAGACGACGTTGGTTAAAGATGTAAATATTTGAAGTGACTTGAGCCCGTCCCAAACTGGCACAGACCGCTCAGTGACATCATGGGAGAAAATACTTGTCCATTCAAAGCGGGTTGAGCGACGCCTGCTGGACAAATGTTGCCAATACTTTAACTCTTGTAAAACATAAAAATGACTCAAGAAACTTTGACAAAGCATATTTTATTTGACATGAAACACATCCAAATGACAGTGACAGTGTCAAGTAAGACATGTTTTCGCACCAGTTCAGAGCGTCTTCGCTGCAGCTTGACTAATGCATAGTGATCGGATAGTCCTTGGTTTGAGGTATACATCGCGGGCCCTTGAGTTTTTGTGTGGAAAATCCCAATTTTATTACCTCACGTTGCGGACATACACATTTTGTGCTTAAAATAATATTGTAGCTTTCAAATGCACACTGTTCTCTGCAACTTGACAGCTGAAAGTGTAATTGAAGAGAAATAGTGCGCTGTATAGCGATAAGTCATGAAAATGGAAAAAATGACCTTAGAATAGGACATTGGATGACCACTTTCTCATATGAAGAATAGCACCAATGTCTATTGAAAAGGCTTTAAGGCCAACTGGAAATTATAAAACTTTATTTAAAATTGGAGTGAAACAGTAGCAATAAAGCATTATTACATGATGGCAGAAAAACAGCTTCACTTATTTATGTGTACATTTGTCTAAAATAGAAAAAAAAAAATACTGGCTCATAAATCACCAGCAACTGTCACAAAATGAAAAGTGGTTTATTAATAGCTGTATTAATTATAACAGAGATGTGCAGTTTAACAGAAAAAGACACTGTTTAAAATATATTAACTTCAAATTTTGGATGGAAAGACATAAAATACAGTGGAGGCGACATTTAAAAACAGAAATGAACATAAAAATGGTTTAAAATCTGGGGACAATCCTTGCACCAGAGAACATTTAAAACCATATTGGGAAAAGTGCACATCTCTCCCACCAAAACAACGTGAAACTTTTTTTCTTGTAATGAGTTAAACATAAAAACTAACAATGTAGAAATAAATGCTGTCAAGTATGAAACTATCAGTCAAGTTTATCATAGACACTTTCCCATGTACACATTAACACCAATAATACAGTTTTTGACCTAAGATACAGTATACAGTTGACATCCTTTACCCTCATCATAGGCCCCTTTAAGGTTTTTATTGACAACTTTTTCTGCCATTTTCTCACACAGGCAGCTCTGATTGTTGTTCATTTTCAAATGCAATTATTATTCTTCAGTGTTACAGACATTCAACAAGATTTAAAATGCAATAATGAAATGATCAAAGGCGCGCTAAAATAAAACGACACACTCCCTGCTCCCCCTTTAAAAACATTGTGATTTGGAGAGGCTGGCTTTGTATATAGTTGCACAAATGTTACAGCCAGATATGTAAAGAGATGGAGCTCCACAGATTTAGTAAGGCAAACGTCTGTGGAGTTTCCTTTATTTTTTCATAAATTGAACAGTCCTTAATCCTAAATGTGACAAAGACGCAGCATAAAGGCACTATTCTGCCTCTTGATGATCTACGTATGATGCGACACTAATAGCACAGGCTGGAAAAGCTAGTGGCTCAAGATATGATGCATTACCCTTAGTAAACTGAAGTCTGATTTACTTGTTCCTGGGCTTTTTAGAACTTTTTTTCCAGCTGAAAGATGAATGTAGCCATTTAGCATAGCATAGCGTAGCATTAGCGCTAACATCAACCCATACTTGGGATCTCCTAATTTATCTATCATTTTGATCTTTTGGCCCACTATTTGACCAAGGCTGTGTCTGAAGTATGCATACTTTTTTAAGTTTTACTAATATATAACAGAGTTTGTGCAAGAATTCGTTTTTCGACCAAACAAAACCAAAGAAGATGTTCATCTTCATGATTTCCGGCAGGGCAAATACAGTGCTTGTAAGTTCTCCTGATGTTCTCCAGATTCAGGCATTCTGTAGCCTGGTGGATGTAATCAACAATTTGGATCATCTAATTCAGTTGAGGATAAATAGTTTTATGTAATTTTAAAGACATTACGGACACAGCCTTTAATTGCACTCCTATTAGTACAGCTTAACAATATTGACTACAACTTATCTTGAAAGTGTTTTGTTTTTAAAAAATGAACTATTACAATCATACAAGCTACCTAACAGACCAACTCCTACTCACACATAAAGGAAAGATTTGCCTCAGAGCTCAGCAGTTGTTTTTCTTCATGTTGTATGGGACACTTTCTGTGGGTAGCAGCCAGTTAGTAGTGGGATTAAGCCACAGTGCCCCTGCTTTTGAGGAAGGTAGCACATCAGGCAGGTGATAATACTGACTGGAAGGACACTGGCTGCTGGGGTGGGCTTGTGTGGATGGTGTGGGGCTGTGTCCTCATCAGGTGGATGGGACAGAGGTGCAGGGACTTTTAAAGTGCAACAGGAATAGGTTTGGTCCCCTTTGCAGGTGCAATGGGACGTCCTGCCAGTAAGGAACCAAGGATGGAGGAAACAAACAGGTGCACAGTTTGGCTTAAAACCAAGGAATGAAATCATAGTTTTCTAAAATGCAATAAAACGTCTTGAATAAAAATGGGAGCAATGAGAAAGATGACAGATGGAGACAGATTCCTTTCCTCTGACAGTTGTACTGCCAGCCCCTCCCATCCCAAATCACCTGGACTGCAGAGGCGGAGCAGGTGGAAGCAACAGTTTTCAGAGGGAAGCCCGCTCTCACTGCAGCGCTCTGCAGATGTGTGGTGTCCAGGGCCCTCCTCCCTGTGTGTGCTCAGAGCCTGGCTCAGGTTTCTGCGTCTTTCTTCGAGGGTTGTTCACATGTTGTAGGCCACATAGATGGGGTCCAGTTGGTCTGCCAGGAAAGAGTCCCGCAGGTGCATGCGCTGCTTTTCGCCTCTGGAGTTGATGGGAATGACCCCTGGGTCCACGATGACCACCACGCCCACAATCAAGTGGTGCTCCTCCAAAACCACATTAGTGACCAGAGGCACCAAGTCCAAGGCCTCCTGCTCAGACCCGCTAAGCTCTGCCACCACAACCAGCAAGTTGGTCCACGTAAACACAGCACTGAGGGCAACAATGCACACATTTAGGGTAAATTTTTAACAAGCCAGTACCTCATACTCAACCTTCCCCTGATCAACATAACATCTACTCACCTCTCTGCAATGCTGCGATGTGCTCGGGACACTGAAGTCTCAATGTCTATGGGGTGGTATCGCAGCCCTCTCAGCTCCAATGTTTCATCAAGGGAGCCCACCACAAACAAGGCATCATGACGATCTGCAAAGTAAATAGGAGACTGTTCACATAATTGATAAAAAGTGACATAAACTATGTTGTAATCTATTCCTTTTTACTCTCTCTTGAGTATAAGCGATGACCTCACCTCCGCTTGCATCCAAAAGCTCTGTCCTCTTGATGAAGCCTAAATATCCCGTCCTGGCCCACACAGTCAGTGGATCTCCAAAGCTGAGTTTGGTGTTAAAGTGATCGGCCTGTAGGTTCTCTTCTCCGTAGATGGTGTAGTAACCGCTGGCACTGTGAGCACTGTTCACCCAGATCTAACACAAGCAAACATATTAAAGTTTAAATCCTCTCTTCATCTCTTTATAATTAAATGCGCAACAAATTACACAATTAAAATGTCTGTTAAATGACACCAGTGTTACGCCATATATTTCTGTGAGGACATGGGCATTGGGTGATCCAGTGACAATAACAATGCCATGTTTCACTCCTGTCCTAAGCTTACAATTGTACATAATGTAGTTTTAAATTACACAAGTTCTTACCTCTCCTAGATGCGAGTCCCCCAGTGGGCCTCTGGTCTCTGGGTTCACAATGATTACCCTCACTCCAGGTAGGATCTAAAGTAAGACACATTTAGCACAGTTTTAGCTTAAAGCACAAACCTACTGCTGAATATTACATTCTCCTTGTGTGTGGCCAGTTCTACAGTCACACAAATGAGTCTCAAATCAATAATCAATACGCACTGTGCCTGACTCCATGAGCGGAAGACTCTGTGGTGCCCCTCGTTCTACCAGTCTCACCCTGAAGGATACACATACATAGACCACAGTGTTAGACCTGTACAGCACCTCTTTGTATGGTAATGTGTAGAGGACTTACCTGTCGTGTCGTAGTGACTTCATATCTACATAGACTGTAGAGGGGTCAGGTCCAGCAGTGCCCTAAACAGAACAATAGAATCATCATTTATCATTCTAATTTCGACGAAAGTCTATGAAAATATCAACACAGAAATTGTGTGTTATCAAATGACTCCCAGACTAGGCACACTATGGTGTGATAAACAATCTCACCTATACCAGTATGGATTTTCACTTCAAACTCAACCCTTCTATTACTGACCTGTAGGCAGATGGCCAGGTTGACTCTCGATCCAAAGGCAGTGCTCACAGCCCGAGAAGAAAGGCCCAGGTCTTTGAAGAGTTTTGAAAAAGACATGGAGAGGCCTAGACGCGGGCGCTCTTCTGCTATCACCACACAGCTCCGCACACAGGACAGGTTCACACCCCGCGTCTACAGACAATAGAGCCATTCTTATAAACACTTTGGGTCTAATGTCTCAAATTGCTAAACTCTACACAAACAAAAGATGGTTTGGTCTAGTGGAAACAAACCCAAATCTTTTGTAAAACAAAACATGGAAAATATCTGTTTGCTCATGAAAAGCATACTGTGTATATTTTTTTGCAACAATGATTATGTTAGCTAGTTTGTTTTACCTTCAGTATCTCTGTCTGTGTGCCCAGTCCTTTGGTGCAGAGCTCCATCACAGAGTAGGAGCAGAATGTGTCTCTGATCTTGTACTGACTCAAAGTGCTCAGCCACAAAGGCAGTGAACTCTCCAGCTCCAGAGGAGGGATAAGGATGGACTGGTGACCTGAGTAAACGCTGAAAAAACCATGACAACATAATACAATTAAAACTATTACTATCAAAAATATTAGCTAAATAGACCACACGTAATGTAGTCCTGTATGTTGTGAGTGTTACCTGGAGAGGCACCATAAAACGAAGCCCAGGCCGCAGTACGGGTCGAGGCAGATGGCTATTTGGCGAGAGGAGTAGAGCTCACACTGTAGCTTAATAGAGCGGCACAGAGTACTGACCGCCGCATGGGACATCTGTCAAAACAAGGCCCAAAATATCACAGGATATTCACACAAACATGTCTGTGTTTCAGATTGTATGTGAGCAATGCACTAGTCTTTACCTTGACCCCGGTCAGCATCCCTGTGGTGGACACGCTGAAGTCCAGGTAGGCCAGCATTTCGGGGGTGGGCGGTTTGTAGATGCTTGGGGGGCGCTTCTTGGGAAGATCATCTGCATGTGGTCCAGAGAGTGTGATTAAGGCAATTATCTGAGAAGTAGTAATTTCTTTGCTACATGCAAAAGCTAGAGACATGGAAGAAAGAACTCTGATGACCCCTTGTGGGTTAAAGTGGATGTTCAGGCTTTGCCTTTGGTTTTGGTCAATTGAAGTGTATTTAGCAGACTGTAATGATACATTTCCATTACCAGTAACTTTAGTTTAGAATTATTTTATATGGACCTGTATCAATGATGGTGGGCCACGTCTTGATATTGACGCTGGCGGCTGCTTCCCTCGACCTGAGGATCCTCATAAGAGGCTGAGTGGTGAGGATGCACGCGGCTTTGCTCACCTGTAAAAACACAGAAAAGATATTAAGAGTTCTACATTACATCATTTCAGAGGGAGTATGCACATTTGTACTGTAGTTTGTGTAGGTGACTCACATCAATGATCATGCGAACAGTGGGGAGGGTAGCAGCCAGGTTTTGTGGATGGGGCGGTCTGACGGTCACAGGGATGACCCCCGCATACAGACACCCATAAAAGGCAGCAATCAGGTCAATACCTGCAGGAGTTAAGGACAAGAGGAGAAATGGGACTTGTAACAAACTATATTTTGTATTTTTATTTTGTTTGGAAATGTGAGTTTGTGTGGAGATGTACCTGGGGGATACAGCAGCACCACATTGTCTCCTGTGTTAAGGCCTCCTCTCTCTTGTAAAGTGGCTGTGATCTTCTCTGCTCTCTTGTGAAGCTGGGCACTGGTGGCTGTGCACACTGCCGCCCCCTACAGGCAAAAACACAGAATAGCATTGTTTATATTGTTTGATAGATTGGAGGACTTTGTTAAGAATGGGTCATACAAATGCACATTTCAATTTTTTAGACGTAGAAGTTTACCTTAGAATTGAGAAGCACATACAGAATATGGTCGGGGTCGGCTTGCGCTCTCCACTGCAGCGCTTCTGACAAAAACTGGTGCTGCAAGCAGAAAACAAAATGTTATAGGTCAAAATCTTTACATACTCAGACAAATGTATGTATACGTTTGACCATCTATCTATCACTGTAAATGTCTTTTTATCAAAATCCCAATTGTAACTTTTACACAATCATTTCACAAGACACTCTGACTTGTTGACCTCTGGCTCTGAGCACACGAGTGTTGAGAGCGCAACGTCATGCTGGGAGCATCTGCACCTGGCAGGAGGTCAACTGGAGCAAATGTCAAAAACTAACAAGAGACAGACCCCTTACACAAAAAGTATCAGACTCACTGAGACTTTTAAGAAAGTTTACTATAAAAATGGGTGTGAATCAGATTTAAAATCCTGATATACTAGCATGCTATTATGTTGACTTCTATTAATAATCAACCCCATATTTATCGCTATAATAACAATTGTAGAAGTGGAGATTTATATAAGATATATGACTAACAAATATAAACAATGGCATATGCACATTAAAGGGCCTATATTACACAAAATTTGCTATTGTGAGCTTTACGGCATGCTAGAATGTTGTTACCTCATCACAAACACACCTGGAGTTGTGTTTCATTCACACATGTTTGCGTAATCCTTTATTATTAGTCAGTTTACATCGCCAAGGATCAAAATGCTCTGTTCCACCTTGTGATGTCATGAAGTGGTATTTTTCAAGTTAACAGCTACTTTTTACCTTTTGTTTAGTAGAGACTGACAATTCCAGGACTGAAATTATCCAAATGATTATAGTGAATGTGTATGGAGTTTAAAAACACAGCGGAGCACTTCCTGTATTACCACATGACATTACAAGGTGGAACAGAGTGTTGTCTGTTTGAGAGAAGAACTGAGCCTAAATATTCAGGGTTTGTGTGTTAAACATGTGTGAATAAAACAAAACACAACTCCAGGTCTGTTTCTGATGAGGAAACAACATTATAACATAGATCAGACTTGCAACTGAACCATTTGCTCTAGTCTGCTGTTCTGTTAGATATATGGAAAGCTACCACGCTATAGCATCAATAAATTGTACACACAGAACAGAAGCCACATGGTCCTCTCCAGAATCCGGACACATAAAGATAACATTTAAAAACTAAACACCGAGAACAAAGAGCAGGGACAGACTGTAGGTTATGTCCAGTCTCTGTGGCTTCATGCTGCTCAGAAGCTCATGCCACACGAGGAGCAGCACAGAGACAGCAGCAGAGCACACTCAGGTTTACACATCTGCACCAGGGGACTGTGGAAGCAGCACTACACCAGCTACTCTTATTTTACTGTAATCAAATATGGCACGTTCAAACTAAGAATTGAACAAAAACATATATATTATAGTGCTGCTCTCAATAACACAAAAAAACACAGCTGCAAAATCACATTAGACAGAGACTGCGACCAGAGCCTTACCATCATCGTGGGCCACATACTGAGCTACAGCCCAAATCAGACAGAATACAAAATTACCACCAATCTACCATTTGGTAAATGGTCTAACATTCACAAATGGACTAGTATTAGTTGTGTGAAAGTATAGAACTGCTGTATGATATAAAATAAATATATAATTTTACATTTTAATTAATTATGTTCAGAGACAGTGCAACATAACCAGTGGCACAAGAGCAGTACCCTTCGTATTAGGTCCTGGTCGTCCAACGCGCCTAACTCTCGACCTGTGGCCTGAGCGATGCGCTTCCCTGCCACGAGGTTCCCCACAAGCATCGAGGCGGGGCCAACGTCCACTGCACAAAAATGGATCATCAGTGAGGTGTCCCAATGGACAAACAGAATTTGTGGTTCAATAAAAGTCAATTTGTACCAGGCTGTTTCTGCCGAGGTTTGGGCAGGTTGGTGACACATGTGTGCGGGCACATGAGGATGTTACATGGATGAAGATTTCCATCCAGAAAACTCTGCTTGGTCTCACAGATGTGGATGCCTCCCAGAGGAGTCTTTGGCAGAGTGTTGGCAGGGACAAGTGCAAGGCAGTACAGGCCCACCTGATGGATGCTGTCGATGGCCTAAGGAGGAGGATGTGCCACATTATAAAGTCGTCAACACTTGCAGTTTCAAAGTCTCTAAGTATTCTTCACCTGTAAAACTCGACTCATCCACTGGAAGCTGTCCTCCTCACTGGCGTCCGGTCTCTGCTCTGCTACAATCACTATCCTCTCATCATAGAACACCGTCACTGAGAACACCGCAATCCTGCACAGAATTCACAGTGTTAAGGTGATGTTTGCATGTGTTCTGAACACTTATATAATTATTCATAATTATTCACCTTCCCCTGTAAACCGTTTTAACAGGCTCCACAGCCAGGGCAGTGGCCACCAGGTCGTCTGCATTGTGCCGTCTCTTGCTCACCAATAGCAGCCCTTCTGTCTTTCCCACAACAAACACCAGACTTCCCTGACAGATCAAAAACACAAACATCAGCTCATGTAGCGCCTGTGAATCATAAAACAGCCCCCGTATGTTTTTCTTACAGGCCCCACGAAGCCCAGCAGCCCAGTGCGAGTGAAGGGCACCTCTCCTATTGGGGTCCCAGCCTGGTTCACCGGGATCACCTGTGAGCAAAGCAACCAGAGGATTCAACAAGATCAATGACATTTTGTAAAATGTGTAAACTTCTTTTAAACAAACCTCAAAAGTATTCTTGGTGACTCCAGGCAGGCCGTAGTACATGGTGCCTCCAGCTCGAGAGTTAATCACAATTTCTCCGATTTCATCTGTTTTACACATCTGTGGAGGCCCATCAGGCTTCACTATGCACATGAGAGCTGCAGGACACACAACACAGTGTGTATGGTCACAGACAGCTGCCTATAGTCTAAATATGTGCTTTCTATGTGAATGTTGCACTGACCTCCAGGCATGATATGTCCCACGTCCTGCACAGTCAGCGCAGAGTTCTTGTCCTCTGTATTGACTCTAATCACGCCATGACTGAGCCCCCCCATCGACAGGATGGCCCGCGCAGGGAGAGCAGTCCCACGTGCTCCAGGCCTGGGACAAGGCACAATGTTTTATGAGGCTACTTTAATACAATTAAAACATCCCAAATTAATTATGATAACTACCTGCGGATGGCAACAGTGAGCGCCTCGGGCGAAGTGGCACATGGGCAGATGACTTCCGGCTTCAGGCCATGAGATTGAAACACATTCAAGAAGGCATCACATGAGGACACAGACCCTGAAAAAGAAGTAGAAAAGAGGAATGTTAATTATACTGTTGTAGATGATAATTAGCATCTAAAGTGAGCTCTGACTCACAGGGATTGGCTCCATCTGCTACTATGAGCATCCGTATGGAGGATAGGTTTGTGTCTTTTTGGTCCTTATGGGCCATCATGGCCCAGTGAAGGTCCCGGCACTTCACCAAGGCCACGCGTGCTACAGATTCACAAACAAATTCATGTTACAAAATACAAAAGAGGCAGACACCAAAGGTGATTTGATTCAGTCTGCACCTTTGTGAATATGAACCCTTTGGACCCAGGACATGGGGCAGGCCTTCATGACCGCATATGGCACTGTGATGGTGTGGATTCGGTTCATGACACTCTGCAGAAGACCGCAAACATTTAGTTATAATCGCAGTTAAAGAGCCATAATTAAACTTATTTAAGACTTGCCGTCAAAACACCATGCCATAGGCCCATATCCTTCTTACAGTCCAACACATTGACGAGTGTCTCCCCTGAAACACATCCATGACAGCAAATATAAAATTTGCGGTTTATATTTATAGTTCGATGGTGTGTGGAGTCTCCTCTGACCTTCACAGTAATTGCAGGCCTGGGTGAGTGCTTGACAATGAGTCAACATGGCGATCTTTGAAACAGCTACTCCCATAACCGTGCCCTCCTTGGTTGCTTTGTACTGGTGTGAAAGTGTAACATAAACCATGTTATTTAATAAATCAATGACATTACATCCCAACCCGTGGATATGTTTTGTACCTCAATGTAGGCCGTGTCTGTGTTGGCTGTGGGGATGTGAGGCTGCCAGTCTTTTGAGGGTTTGGTTAAATACTTTGTATCTGTCACCACCCATTTCATCCTGGGCCATCCTGAAAATAAAATAAAAATATCACCTCTCTGGAGTCGCACGTTCCCCAAAGACCAAAGATGCAAACTAAATACTAAATACTAAACCACCCACACAGCTGTGGTAGATTACAGTGCTGTTTTAATGAGTGTCTGTAATAGCGGATGAAGAGGGCTGATCTGGAGACACACTCTGACCTTTGAACTGGACGATCTCTCCGTTCTGCGTCTTGGGGAGTCCTTTGAGACACACTTCGCTCGTCAGAGCCAGGCTCACACCACAGCTGCCCAACAGGAAGCCAATCTGCTGACTACCTGCATCCTACAGACGCAGAGGAAAAGGTCAGGAGGACTAGACACATGTGGCCAGAGCCACAAGGACCATCTGATCTATTAAGCATTCAACCGTCATATATTCAGTGTTTAGTGCTTTTTAGAACACCAAGTTAAAGTAGCTTTAACTGGTTGTTCAGAGACTTGTACATACATCTTTTTTGAGCATTGGAGTTTTGTTTGATGTAATGTGCAGTTTTAATGTTTACCTGTCTGGACAATGGCACCTCAATTGGCACAGGGATGACCTCAGCTAAAAGGCAGCCATAGAAAGCCACCCAGAACATGCCAGGGTCACTGTTTGGGTAAACTAAAGCCACCTTGGGGAAACAAACATTTTGTAACTTTATCTTCACAAGTAACTAACACATTCAAAAAAACTATACAAAGGAGGTCTCTCTTACCCGATCTCCGGGCTGCAGGACAGGGTCCGCTTTTGTGCCGAGTTTGTTCAACAGCGTGTATGCCAGCTTTAGACTGCGACTCCAGAGTTTGCCTAAAACAATAGTATAGTGCATCATTAAATACTGTTAAGTATATGTGTTTGACTTAGTGATTTTAAACCGTGTACTAGTTACAAACCATATGTGACTGTGTATAGAGGTTTCCCTGTGATGTCCAGGGCAGTCAGAGCAGGACTCTTTGCCTGTGTGGCGCCCCAGCGGGCGAGGGCAGCCTGGAGAGCAGGAGGCCAGTTACTGACCACTCCCAGAGGCTCTCCTTTCACTGGGATGATCTGACGCCCCTCTGGCTTTGGGGTGTTGGGATCAGGCTGAGGGACTATGGAACGATGGGAAGAAATGCACAAGTTACAATGCTGTAACAAGGATTTGCCTGGCAGATTTAAACAATGATTTGAATGCTGTCTTGTCCTTTAGCATCTGCATACTATCTATTCTACAACTGGATTTTTTTTTTTTGAGTTAGGCAAAATAAAACACAGATATGGACCATTTCACAAATACAGAGCAACATCTTGTAGCATTATAAATGATGTTTCTAATAAAGTTTTCACCTTCAACTATTTCTTCTGAATCATCGAGGAAGAATTCACTGAGCGGAGGTCTTTTGGGGCGTTTGAGTGTGTTGAGGAGCTGCTGGATTTTAGTGGACACTCTGCTATTGACTGGCACACCTAGATAAACATTATATGAAGAACAGCAATTAGTAACATGGATAAACTAAATAATAAGCACATTCGCACACATGCGGCGCTATAGACTACTACATCTCATACAGACACTAGCAGGATCAGAGGAGGAAGGATTTGAAAAGGGAAATTTGTACTTGAGAGAGACACATAAGGAACAATCTTTAAGAAATCACAAAAGGATCTACTAATTCTACAACACCACGAGACACCAGATAGACAGACATTAGATTGGAAAAAACAGGCTGATTTGGGCTTCTTCAGCATCCCTCCCCATAACCCCGGACACAAATAGATTACCTTTTCTTTTTCCTTTTTTTAAATCAAACACGCACGGATTAATGGACCCAAAAGAAAGAAGACAAAACATTGGTCATTAGCAGTGAAATGAGGATGGATGTGACTGGATGGAGATGAGCAGGTCAGTTATCAAAATCAAATCAGCCCATGGACTAACACCACAGTACTGAAACATGATTCACTGGTAAACTCAAACTACAAAGCCATGCAAATATAGGATGTGAAGCAGGACACATGAGGCCCTTTCTACACATCATAATCTAGTATTTTGACTAAAACTACTAATAAAAGCAGTAATTTAAATTCCATGTTTTGACTGTACCATCAGCAGTATCCAACATGCTGGAGCGGCTCTGCCCTCGACTCATGCCTCGGACCGCGGGGGGCAAGTCCACTCGGGAGCCCCTGTCCTGAGGAGTGGAGCTCGTCACATCTGGAGGGACACTGTTCTCTGGACAAATAGACAAAATACATGTTAGATGGACAAGCTTTTAAAAACAACTTGGATGAACCTGAATCATGGTAATTTTCTTGTGGTCCAACAAAAGACAAAATGAATACATTTAATGTTCTAATGCAAACATGTTAAGCTTACATTTTTGACTGTTGTCGGTAAAGAACAGGAAGGAAGTAAGTCATGTATTTTGTAACTAATGAGATGCTTCAAAAATGTCATAAACAAAGTGATGGAAAGTAGGTTGTTGTATCTACCTATTCTTGTGTGTGCCAGTACATCTGCGAGCAAAGAGGCGGCGGGCGGGGGCGGTTGTTTGGGCTCTCCATGGGAGAGGGTGGAGGAGGCAGAGGACGATGTGGAAGAGCTTTGGACTGAGCGGTTGATCCAGTAATCAGGACTCTGCAGACTCTGGGCCAGAGCTGCGCTCAGAGCCGCCTTTCTGCGCAGAGAGCCCTCGTCTTCAGACGCAGATGACGTATCTGAGGAAGAGGAGGGTGTTATAGCTGTGTTAAACAATGTGATTAATGTGAACTTGCTCAAAACTTTGTGAAGGATCCTCACCTGGAGGAGTGCAGGCGTCCATAGGAGACTGAACAAAGGCAGAGCGTCTTTTGGTTGGCATGGGCAGAGCCATCTTTTCCTCTTTGTGCTTGGCCAGAGCGGCCTGTACTGCCTCTGTGTGGATGTCTGTGGACAAGAAAAAACACCACACGTCAAACCAAGTCCAAGAGAACTGAGGTTTACACACTTTAGAATGGATCACTCTAATAACATAACAAGCATCTGAAACTTAGGAATAATGAGAGTAATAAAGCTGCTTTGTTTACTACATTACTGTTGTGTTTTTTGTCAATACTTTCTGAATTAAATACGGTCACACTTTATTTTACTGTATCAGTTATTATGTAACATGATATTACACAGTAATAAAAGAGTAACCTAAAATAGTGAGTAAGTGTTGTGCACCTGATCTGTAGCGTTCGTCCCGGGCTCCTCCGCTGCGGTGGGCTCTGTGGTGTTTGGCGGCAGAGGAGGGGCCCGGGGCCTCAGGGCTGGGGTCTCCACTGTGGGCCGGGGACAACTGTACATCTGGGAGAGACAGATCTGCATCTACAACAGTCATGAGACAAAAGCCTATCACTACATGCTGTATACATAATATAAAACCTAACATACACATCAGTATACAGTCATGCTTGGGCTGTACATAATGCTTTTACAAAAACATCAATATTGGATGGAGATGCTACTAAATTTAGCCTCTAAGGGTCAAGTAAAATCAGGACATGTTCTTGACTGTGCTACTTATATTAATGCACTCTAGAAACCGTGCTACAGTTGTTAGTATTTTAATCCAGTCAGAGGAGCAGAGGATTTAGATTAAAAACAATAGAAAAACATTGCAAACAAAGATAGTTGATCATAATTGGCATTTGAACAAAAAGTTTAGTTAATTAAACTGCTTCTTAAGGACAAAATGCACCCATTTATTCTTGATAACTAAACAATATCAATGTGGAAGTCTAAATACCAATTTGGCT
The DNA here is from genome assembly GCA_000787095.1 of Periophthalmodon schlosseri. Classification (NCBI taxonomy): domain Eukaryota; kingdom Metazoa; phylum Chordata; class Actinopteri; order Gobiiformes; family Gobiidae; genus Periophthalmodon; species Periophthalmodon schlosseri. The sequence goes on along the minus strand of KN485162.1, from coordinate 165,031 downwards.
TGTATCTATAATGCAACAGCTGGACATATTTTGCACAGTCAGAAAGAAATGTCTTGAGTTGTTCTCCACATCGTCAGTAAGTACAATTTTGCTATATCTGCATTTCAAGCGTGGGTCACTAGATGGCAGTACAGAACCAGAAGTGAATGTTCAAACTAAACAAAGCCACATTTAAACTTCTCACAAGGACTGAGTTTCCTCTTGGTAGGTGACATTTCCAAATCTGCTCCACATGACTATACACAGTCTGGGGGAGAGTTTAGTTGCAACATAACTCTATTACTCTGTCATGACTAATGTGTATGTCAGTGTATTTCACCAATTGCACAAGAGAGTCTCACTAAAGTACACAGAGCAGCAGAAAGTGAGTCAGGAGAGCTGGGCGGGTGCAGCGGTAGAACTGGTCTTACATGGCAGCTGGGAAATGTAGGAGGCGAGCAGCTTGGCCCTCTTCTTCTCATAGCCCTTCTGTGTGATGTCACCTAAGAGGAGAGAGTAACATATTAAAATACTATTACTGCTACTAACTACTACGGACAAACATTTTTAAGAATGGAGTATTAATTTTAAATGACTGTAATCCTATATGTTTATGTGTATTCTACCTAGACATTAATTATTTACATTCTGGTGTAGTTTCCTGACATGATGTACTTTATTTCTGTCTATAATCTCTTATGCTGTTTATGTTAGCCCTCCATAAAACCACTTATCAAAATTACCAGTACAGTTTAGCCAATGACTATTACTATTCAGTTGGTGTCAAAGGTCATTTGATATAGCCTAGAAACAGACATTAGATTTCTTGTCATTCTTTGGGCAAATTGTACTGAAGTTGATTTTGATATGACTTTGAATGTTTTGTTTTTGTTTTGTAAATACCATTACTTGTCAGTACTATTTCACCCTTTGGCTGTAATTAAGACAAACACAAACATGCAAACCATTCAAAGTCCCAGCTTTAGTTATTACATGAGCAGCATGAGGCCATGCCATAGCTATAATCCTCTTTGAACTAAATCTAGAGAGCATGTTGAGAGCTCAAAACTATTACAACAACAGAGATAAAGCCATTGTTTCAGGGTCTACACACACTTAGTGAGCTTAAAACCTGTGCTAAAATATGATTACAACAGATAATCTTGACAGGCGCCAAACAATGGGCCAAGAGCTGTATCATTTTGGGATGGAAAACAGAACGTGAGCCAATTTCACATGGGACTAACTCTACACTGTTTCGCCCCAAACGTAGACAGAAGCACCACCCCTTCCTCCCTGGCCTTGGTCTGGCAGGACTCCCATTGAAGGCAGAGTTTATCGAGACAAAGTCCACTTAAACCGGGACCCCAACAGCCCCATGTACAAACAACTGCTGTTTACAGAAAGAGCAAGTTTAGACTGGGTTCAACTCTACTTCTAATGTACGTATAACAAAACAATACGAAAAAGAGAATAATGAAACACAGATCAAATAAATAGTCTAAATGTTTTTAGTTCACACATTTGCAAAGGTTGGTTTTGGCAGGACATATTTTTGTAAGTTCAAAATATACCAAAGAGAACATTCATTCCATTCTGCCCATCTTCTGTATTAAATAATATTGGTCTATAGAATGTTTTGTTGTTATCTGAAACCCAGCAATACAAAATACCAAATCTTATGTGAACAATGCCCCGGATACACAAGCAGCTCCATAGCTACAATCAGCCCCCTCCTCTCCCTGCGATAACACTGTGAGCTATGTCAAGTGCAAAGGACCCACAGCACTAAACAGATTCAGGGCTCTGACACCTCCCCTGCACCTGGCCACGAAATATCACAGGAAAACAAGAGAGGACTATCACAGAGCTGAGGTGAGTGACGGTAAACAGACAGGAGGAGGAAGTGACAGGGGCAGAACCTGATGTAAGCCATAACTACCGCAGAAGAAGAGGTCAGAGGTCAAAGAGGAGCCTTCTGTGGTTTGAGACAACAGTAACAAACAGCTACGGGGAACAGGTGAGGAGAGGTGCTGCATACTAACGAGGACTGCAGACGAGCAGGGAGGGCAGCACAATAGATATTTGATAACTATGTTTAAAGGTGCACTGCAAGTTTTCTGGTGGAGGTGGGTGTGTTTGACTGGAAGCTTCCACAATAAGATATTAAACATCCTTCACTTTTCAGACCCTCAAACTAAAATGACACTATCAATAATTTTGCTAAATATCATGCTGCCCTATTGACAAGGAATGCAGGATATTAACATTTGATCTGTAATACTTTGATTCACTGAAAATGTAAAAAAATACTAGCCTATAACTACATTTACAGATAGCCAGCCATTTTGTTGTGATTTGTTGTCAAAAGTATCAAAAATCAGACACTAATTGATACTAAAACTAGTATCCAAACTAGATACTAATTTGAGCAGGTACTGAAAAAGTCACATCAACAGGACAGAAATTAATCTTTTCTGGATAGCTTTAGACTGATCTTGAGCTGTATCAGAACAGAACATAGACTAGTACACACCCATAGACCACTATGGAACCTACCTGGACGAGTGAGGGATTACACAGATATAAGGCCACATGGTAATATAAAAGAAATTACGGTACTATGATTCAATGTTGAAAGTCTATTCTTTAGTATCATAATTGAGTTTGAAATGTTAGTATCGTGACAACACTAGCGATTTATAAACAGAATGATTTGGATATGAATCACTTTCCAGGTGTTGACTTTGTAAACTGTTGTCTGTAAATATAACTATCAGAGCAGGGGCTGAACACAGAGCAGATAGAAGAAGAAGAACACAGCCCTGCAGCTTTCACAACTGAAATCATGAGAAATGCAGAAAAGGGAGGGAACACGACCCAGCCAACAAAACCAAGTCAGGCCTCTTTAGTGAGAGCAGCGAGTGATTGGTGCTTTGTCATTCTGTTTAAAAAAGGGGGGTGTCCGGCCTCAGGGTTTCATGCATGGACTCACACGGAAAGAAACTCCCAACACTCCAGAAAATGTCCTTTTTATGTTGCGTGCCTTCATAATGTGCGGATAAAAGCCGCAGACAGGAGAGTACAGCAGTCAGAGCCACTGTGAGGCACTAGTGGAGAGGTTTTGTTGGGACTGACAAGCCCTGACCGGGACCTGGGTGGGGTACAGAGGGGGTAATTAAAGGGATACTTCGATTTCTATGAGAGGATGTATTAGCCTGTGTAAAGGTGCTGTTCCTGATTTAGCCTATATACAAAACAGAACTAGTTCAAACTGACAGCAGTACAAATATATTCCTTATTATGATAATACATTCCTAGCATCCTTGTTATTTACCATGATTAGTTTATAAGACAGAGTTTAGTTTATAAGCCAGAGCCAGAGTTTTGCTGTCCCGTTAATGCCAACAACAACTGGCATGCTAACAGGGCACCAGTTCCCTTCCTGGTTTGTGGACAACAAAAAGCTTTATAATTAGATGTAGACTTTAGACAGCACACAACAGTCTCATTTTGATCCTAAAAGCCGCTTTTACAATTTATCTGTATTTTACTTTATCATATGAAAGAAATCAGGTACTGTCCATTTAAGTGAGAACTACAGGTTATATTTTGAGGTCAAGATACTTAAAAATGCTGATACTGTTTCAATTTCCCATAAGCAGTAGTTTTAAGATGCATCAAAAACTATTTCTGTGATTATAGCCGAGTGTGTTTTCAGTCCAGAGGCTCATTTATTGCTGTGTAAGTTATGCTTATGCTCCCAAAAGCAAAAGTACAATATTAAAACAGTCTGTGTAATCCCTCAGTCATCCAGGTATGATCCATGGCAAAAGAAAAATTCAATTCTCTCAACTGGACAAAAGTTTTAAAGTGAAGACATTTGGCTGCTCATCCAAATGGCTTCTTCAGTTCTGGTCAGATTGCTGGTGGACACTGTCTTATATCTGTCTGAAGGGAGGAGCAAACTGCACAGTAACTAACACACCTGTTGTTTACAGTTTGTTTGTTAACTGGGTCTGTTGAACTACACTAAGTGTGAACTGAGTCACATTTTGCATAATGGTTCAGGTCCCTAATGGGTGCTCTCACAGTATTAGCATACTGAATATCACTATTGTTGATAAATGATGTCTAAGCCCACCATTCCTGTTCACAGATGGATTGTCTTTCCTAACAAAAATTGCCTCTTTAACTCTCCTCTCAAACCATTTCTTTTCTTTGGCTAAGTATTCAAACAGTGTAAAATATGCGTTATTTGAGTGCATACATGAAACTGGTAACTCTAGATCCAAAAAGTGGGTCATGGGGTCACTTGGTTAAACTAGGACTAGCACACTAAAGCAGGACTTAACTCATGGTCTAAAACAAGGTTAATCAGGGCTAAATTAGGTCAAAAAGAAAACTATAAACACTTTAATTTAAAGTAGACTGCATTTACAAGTGGAGTGTAGTTCAGAGCTGCAGACAAAACTAAACTGCTGCAAGACACTACACTACATAGCATACATTCTCAGTCATGGTTTCCCAACTCAGTTACTTTTATTAAACCCATCAAACTTTTTATTTAAATTAAAAGATAAAAGACTTGTGAGCATATATATCCCTCTTTTTTAAACTTGTCTGAAAAAGTGGGTCAAACAAATAAACAAACTACTTCCCCTGCACTTAAGTCTCAAATCTGTTTTCTCATTGGTCCATCTGCAAACATAGAGAGCTTGTGTCGTTGCTGCTGTCTCCCGTCTGCCTGTCTACTGTAATGGCATCTATCAATAAGCCCCATACAGAACCTTCTAACTGTCCCGGCTTTAGCTCAACAGAGAGTGGTTGTTTTGGTCTTAAGTGTACAGAGCCTGGCACCAGAGACAGCTGCCATACTCCAGGAGCAGACTGCATGTTTTCAGAGCAAGAATGTGGTGTTTTGAATGGGCGCAAATATACACCAAGTTTGCCTCAGTGTGCTTTGTGAGGTCAGGGGACAGGATATGAGCGCTACCCCACCCTTTCTGTGCGTGCTCTGCCAAAAAGCCATGTCCTAGAGAGAGGGAGCGAGAGAGAGGAGGAATGTGCTGATTG
>KN485162.1:142383-159919 GCA_000787095.1 Periophthalmodon schlosseri | reverse complement strand
GAAGTGAAGGAGCCAACTGGCCAAAGGGGTGTGAGCCTGGGGCCAAACGTGTCCCCGAGGCGCAGGGGGGAATGCGTCCCGTTTGTGGACACAGCTGGTGCAGGTTAAAACACTGTGATACTGTACAAATACACAGAGCCATGAAGGCTGAGGGTGGAGGATGTGTGTCAGTGTGTCAAACTGCTGTCCACCCAAAACAACATGTAACAGATCCACATTTGAAACCGTGCACGCTAAACAGGGAAGTCTAGCGGCACTGTAAATGAATTAGAGATGTCATGATATTACTTTTTCAGCTGACACCAATATCCAGTATTTATCTTGATGTACACTACCAGTCAAAAGTTTGGACACACCCTCTCATTCAATGTTTTTTATTTTTTTTATTTTTACTACTTTCTACATTTTAGATACATATGGAAGACATCAAATATATGAAGTAAGATATATGGAATTATGTATCAAAGAAAAAAAGTGAAACAACTCAAAGTAGCCACCCTTTACTTTGTCGAAAAATATTTAGTAGAGATATTAAACTTTATTTCTTTGCTACACAATTCCATATATCTTACTTCATATATTTGATGTCTTCCATATGTATCTAAAATGTAGAAAGTAGTAAAAAAATTGACTGGGAGTGTATGTGGCTGATAACCATATTTGCTGACATCAAGACTATAAAACCTACAGCAAGGCCCAAAAATTTAAGTGAAGTTGTAGAATTTAAAAAAAAAAGTTTACATATGTAGTTCGTCTGGGATTTAATACGTTTTTTTGTTTTTTTTAATGACGACTGTATAAACATATAGCTTTCTCTTGCTCTTCATTTTTCATTTTAACTGACAAGACGAGTTTAAAAAGACACATCTGATGCACTGAGGACAAACTGGGAATGCCACAGGACTGACGGAGACTGCAGCTTAAAATATCAACTCTAACTGGGATGAAAAAACAACATGACAAATGCCATGGTCCCAACATTAGCCTGGATATATTTTGCATCCCTAAAATGAAATAATCCCAAAAGTCTAGTTCTCAAAATGAACAGCCAAACTTGGCAAAATCACACAGTCAAAGCATTTAACATTCAAAAGTGATGTATGATGTCAACTCCGTGAAAGGGAAACAAATGGAAAAACATACTAAACATACAAACTAAACTCCAAAGTAAAAGTTAAAGCATTTTGTCTTTCAGGTGTTGCTAGGTTGTAGTGGGCGAGATAAAAATGGAACAGTAAAAACTCTTCATTCATACATTCTTAAAATTAAACGGCTCTAATAAGTAGCATAAGAGCGAACGTGATTTACTGTACTATATATACAAATACAGTGATATTTCTAACAGCACTCAGTCTGATTTTACACAGTTTTTTCTTTGCAGATAATTCATGTTTTTGTAAACTCCACAGTGACCCTGTACAGCTGCTGTTGACTCCTGACCTCAGCAGTGCTCTAACTGTCAGCTGCAGCTTTCATAAATCTCCTGTATTTACATTTAAAAAGACCTTTGGTGCCATTAAAATACAGAGCAGACGTTAATCTCCACAACTGCACGGCCTTTTTAATCCCATATTATATGCACTGTGGTCATTTAGATTATAGAAGATACGCCGAGTCATTTGAATTGTAGATCCACAAAAATCATCATAACGATCAACATGAAAACGTCCAAAATCACTGGAGCAGGAAAGTGATCTGTCTGTTTCTCTGAGATTGCAAAACAAGGAGAAGATTCAGAGACGGCCATAATGGGGAATATCTGAGGAAGCCACAAAAACATGGTCTTTTGGAATTATGCAAATTAAAAATGTTATTGAGGATAAACTGGGCATTTAAAAGCCGCAATTAGGCCTGTCACGATACATACTATAACGACTTATCGGTCAATATATGAAAGCTGAAACTATAGATTTTGGGGTTCAATATTTATCGTGTGCACAGTTTCTTTATAAAAGTGGGTATTTTTTGTTATAATACAATTACATTTGAGCTGTAAAAGGTTGAAAAAGTGACTTCTGTGGCTAATTATTGACCAATAATAGTACATTTACAGTTACAGTTCATGCCTTTTATGATACTGTCTATTTAAAAATAGTTTACTGGGATTATTTTGCATTATTGTTATTGTTTCAATATTATCGTGTATTGCAGTACCAATATATCGCGCTTCAGAGTTTGTTATTGTGACAGGCCAAGCTGCCATAAATGTAAAATGCTTACGGTTCAATAAAACAAATTTAATTAAAGAAAAAATGCATCTGACTGAATGTACACTAACTAGATTAACAACAGCGTTTTAAGATGGTGGTGTTGGAATACAAAATATGTTTCAAATGTGTGCAGATGACTTCATAGACACAAAATGCTGACACATAAATAACTAGCTCAACCCAAATAGTGGTTAGTTCCTCGTCGTGATCTCTGATGCCATGTTGCCGTTGTTGTTTTCCAAACCTCCATAATAAACCTCACTGTGTCATAGGTGAATACATAAGCGTTCGCTTTCTGCCATTGGTCCTCTGATAATAAATACAGTATTTTTGTAGTGATTCACTTTGTGCCCAAGCATCACAGGACAAGAATAAGTTCATTATAAATAAATAGTTCATAGTTGGGATTTTGACTCCTCTGGCATTTCTGTAACATATGGCATAAATATCTTATTTACTTAAAAATGCACTAATGCTAAACATTTCATTGAAAAATCATTTTATGATGGGCATGGTCACCTCTCCACAGATCTGACCTGTAACTTGGCCCAGTGGTGTCACTTGCTCGTCTCCATGAAGATAGACAAGTTTAGTGCCATACTGTGAAACATTCAACATTTATAATCCCAAGAGGCCATCAGTGTAAGAAAGGTAAACCCTGTAGTGAGAGACGGCATACTCCTCCTGTTGGGGTCAGCTAGTGTTTGTAAAGAGGGCGGCCGACACCTGATGCTGCAGTGACCTGAAGCACAAGGAGCTCACAAACACAGGAACAATCAGATTAAGGTTCAAGTCCATTAAAGTTCATACTGTGAACTAACAGGCTTTAAGCATCAGCTGATCCCAGTGTGGACGGATTAGCCACTAAACATGCATCTCCTATAAGTAAACCCACAATTCATCACACAAATAACTGCTGGAATGGACCGTGTCATCTGATGTGGTTTTGGTTTGGTTTAGCTTCACTTCTGTGGATTTACTGTGAACTGTAGTGTAACCTCTGAACAGGAAGTGACATCATGTAACAAGACAACTTCCTATTTCTTCACATTTCCACTTCCTCCTCCAAAAGGCACAGTCATAATCATGTTTACATGTGAATTACATGACTTATCAAAACACCTCTATTCTATAAGTTCAAATTCATTTGTCTTTGAAGATAAAGTGCATCAACACACTTCACTGCAGTTCTGTTTTTGACTGTTGGTCGTCTCAGTGACTGGGTTAATTTATGCTTTTGATGCCGATAAATGTGCAGACATTAACTAATGCACTGATTGGCTCAATCTTACAGTGATATAAACACAGGGCAGACAAATCAGAATAGTTAAATAGTGAATTGAATTATGCCCGTTTAGCTCAGCAAAGCTAGTATTCTTTGTATTATAAAGTCAACACCACAAAATCAAGTTGTCATTTTTGTTTTAGTTATTTTGGCATTCAAAAAATACTGAAATGACATCTGCTAAAAGTGTACACTGATAACCGCTAAACTCTACAACTATAAGTCTGCATGTACTCCACAAAGAAACTTTTGTTTAGGACCAGCTCAACTGTACAACTACAAGCACAACGTGCTACGACCATTACTCTCCCAACAGACAAAGGCTCCCCTCTGGTCCGAGAGAGGCGACAGTGTGAAAATGAACTACACAACCACAAAGTTAAAAACTGCCACAGAAAGCAATGGTGTGTGTATATTTATATGTAAATACACAGTTGAACACAGAGGCAGAGCGAGGAGGAACTAACGTCACCCACGGGAACTTATTTATAGAGCCATGAAGCCCGAACACAAAAACAACACAGCACTGTTGGCAGGAAATGCAAATGGCAGAGTGTGGCACCAAAGACCACAGCCTGGCACCTGGTCATTAGATAAAACTAAGAGCTCATTTAACACAGGAATAGGAGCGCAAGCACACTTTTACATCTCCAGTGAGTCTAAAAACAGAACTAAATAACCCCATTGTTCACCACATGCAGTAAAGGTTCAGATCTGGTCTGGAACATGAAGAGACATGTCCAAAAAGAGGGGCGACAAGAATCCATAGGGGAGTCAGTTTGGCCTTGAGGGGACAATAATCATGGGCCGATAGTGGACAAAGTCAATTCTGTTCTGTGTAAAAAAAAAGTTGCTGCAATGCTGAGAAAAGCAGAGGAGTGTCATAGAAGTATTGCACACATTAAAGACCATAAAACCACATTTTCAATTTAAATGGGTGTAACTCAATTATAACTGGCCAATTTCGTTTTTCATTTTCAAACCAAGTGTATGAGCTACTATTACTTCTTGTTTTGTTCTCTTAAGAGTTTAAGACGTCAACAGCTAACCTTCTCACTCTATAAGGAGACAGAAAGAGACCACCCAGAAATATTTAACAATATTTAATATATTAATACATATTTAAACATTTCACAATTCGTAGCTTTTTAAAACTCCTTTAATTTCAGCAGGTAACTTTTTAGCCAAAAAATAGACAAGATAAAAACATGTTTTGTTTTGTTTGTTTCTGGATTTATTTATTGCACTGAAATAAACAGTAAGCGGGCTTGCATCTCCAAAAACCTGACTCTTACATGGCCTGGATAAGGGCCTCCTCCTCCTTGTGTGCATGGAAATGTAATATTAGGCAATATGGCATAACACCAATCTATCTCCATGAGAATGTTCCTAAGTATGGCTTTCTATTTCCATGGCTGTTTAAATGAAACAGCTTACAACAGCACAAATCATTATTAGCAAATTCTAAGGATTAGCATTAGTCATACACATTTGTATAGTTTTCCCATTCAACCGCAGTATAAGGGTAACTGAGGACACAGGCACATCTGCTGGGCCTTCTGGGGTTGAAGTCAGGTTGAAATTCATTTTGACCTATTTCATTTTGAAATATAGGTCCACCCTCCTCCACATAAAGGTCTGCGTATAGTTTCAAAACTTTCACTTCTCTCAGGAACCTGAATGAAGAATGAGACAACACAGCCTACAAATATAAACAACCTGGCAGTCTCTCACTTAAACGCTTCATCACATCAGACGCCTGCTTCCTGGACTGGACAAAACACTCAGAACTTATTAGAGACAAAACAATTGACTAAGATTATTCTGCCAGGAGTCAATACCACTCTTTATAGCCCACGACAGCAATCTCTTTAAATGGTCAGCATCCTGAAAATGTATTTATGCCAAATGTATTTATAACCTGACGTTTGTCCAAGAGTCTTAAGTGCAGACATTCAATTTAAAACAGTGGGAGCGCTGCCCGACTTCCCCCATTACTGCTATTGCATTGTACTGGTTTTGGCAGACGCAGTGTTGAGCCAGCTTCCTTTGATGGTCACCTCAGTTTTGACTTCACCACTCAAACGTATTAAGTTACAGTGAATAATCCTGCCAACGACTTTTCTGCTATAAAAAAAGTTAAAAGTTGTGAGCAAATCTAATAATAAAAAAAAAAAGTTTGCTTCACGGGGTGCACCATGTATTTTTTTCTGCCATACCTGCTTGTCTCCATGGAGACGTTAACACTTTGCCTGGAATGTACCACAATATGACATTAAACTAGTCAATCTTGCATTTATTCAATCACAGGTGTTTTTATTGCTCAAAAAGACCTTGAAAAACCTGCCTTCTTACTGTGAGTGGGCTCACGTCTCCACAGATCTGACCTGTAACTTAGCGTGGTGGTGTTGCTTGTCTCCATGGAGAAAGGAAAGTTTAATGCCATGCTGTGGGACATTGCAGGCATATTACAGACAAATTACAGACAAATTACAAATAGAAAAGTGACAATATTTCCAGAGAAACAAGCAGGTGACAGACCCTCAGAGAAAGGTTCCACAGTGCACCTTTAAAGTAGCTATAAATAGGCCTGTCACAATAACACATTTTAAGGCATGATATATTGCTACGGAGACGTACTGTGATAAACGATAATATTGAAACCATTTATGCCGTTGACACAAAAATAATACAAGATAATCCCAGTAAACCATTTTTAAATAGACAGTATCATTAAAAGGTCTGACCTGCAACAAATACAAAGCAGAATGAAGCAATAATTAGCCATAAAAGTGACTTATTCAACTCTCTATTGCACAAATCTTACTGTATTACAACTAAAGAAAAAGTACCCATGATTGAAATATCTTGTTCCCGCTTTCATATACTGAACGATAAATCAATATAGTAATTATTGTGACAGGACTAGCTATAAATATAATTTTCGAGACAAGAAGATTAAGACTAGATCATGTCTGACAAACCACTTCAATCAGTCATCAGTCTGAATCATCAGTTTACATTACATTTCTAATTAGATGGAAAGTGACAGAGGTGGGATAGTATTTTGGATAGACTCATGTTTCATTAATATAAAGGCATCCGACCGCTTCACATGTGGGAGACTGGAGACGTCAGAGTTCTGGTGAATCAGGTGAGTTTCTGTTGCGTCTTACGGCCCTCAGGCACTATCGCTGTTTTATGGACGTGTTACGCAGGGGGACTCAAGTCAAGAGTGAAAGTAGTGCATCCAATACAGGAAACCCCCACGTTTGACTTCGTTTAGTCAGACACCTTATCAATGACCCTTATCTCCTCTTTAATTGTTCCTAATCTTAAGAGGACAGAAACATGTCAACAGGTTATAGCCAGTGGTCCATGAATACTTTAATACTCATTTGAGGGTTCAGGCAGTTTGCAAACTTCAATCACCAGATGTGCTTGTGAATGGCATTAGATCTATGGGAAATGTTTGAATTTTTCTTCTTCTGTAATTGAGAGTAACACTGTGCAGATAGATGCAAAGACCATGCCCACTGATGACAAGATCTATTTCACGGAAATTTTGAAATATTGTTTGAGTTCCTGTTTTTGTTTTATGTTGGTCTTTTGTGTATTAAACTTAAATCTATTTGGAGATCTTGAAAAATAGCTTTAGTTGAAGACAGGTGCAGGGCTGGTGATATACTGTGGCCCTCTCCACATTAATAACCTTAATGACATCTGCAGTGCGCTGGCTTCTTTAATACACTTTAATGTGGTTTGATTCAGTCGAATACAGACTGGCAGCGGGCCAGGCTCTCCACGCAGGGTCCAGGTCACTGGAGGAGACACTTGAACCATAATTATGAACATTAGTTACACCTCTGCTCCTCTCAATATGACACAGAGAAGAGGATCCATCACGAAGCAGGCTCCAGAAAGCACGACTAATCGTCCCATTAAGACTTTTGATTTATTTGTTCAAACCATTCTTCACCAAAAGAGCGCTGAGATCAATCGCAATGAAAACACAAAATAAACTAAAGACTGCAGTTATTTGGGCATTACAGTGTATGTTGGTTTATTATTAGATCCTGCTAATAGTATAGAGTAGGGCTGCACGATTTCGTGTTTTTGTTTCTATTTGGATTGTGATTACATAACGATTGATTCACTCACAGTTCACATTGCACAATTTAAACACATTCAAGAGCATTCACATCTGAAAAAAAGATTTAAATATGAACAGCTTATGTAATACAGATACATTTCAGAACATGTTTCTAGAGATCCAAACAACAATTAAAAAAAATAAAAGGCAGGATGCATTCTATTATCTATATAATAGTATGATTTGATTGCAATTGTTCAGTTCTAACATAGTCTGAAAAGCAAGTTAAACACGTTTGTTTAGCAGTTTATGTTTGTCTTCTGTAAATGTTTAATGCAGCTGAAGATGTTTAAAAAATGCACTGGAGTGAATCTTGATTTTGAAAACAATCTAATCCACTAAACCGCAATTAGATATTTTTCCAACATCGCTCTCCAACCACAGTGTCTGCCCTTATGTTTTTGATTTATAAGTACAGACTCCTTTAGGACACGTAGATACACTTTGGTATGTGCTAAATAAAAGCAGTTGACATTTCTAAGCCCTGGTTGTATTCACTGTAGTCACCAGTGTGCATGTCTAAAGACCTGTTGAGTCGACTCTTCTGTCTGACCTAATTCTGCAGTTAAAGATCGCTAAACAGAGCAGAGACTTTCATTAGTACACAGGACGCACTAGCTGCTCCACTGCATGGCCGGCCAGCGCTTCAGGATTGCCAGGAGACCGATTTGTGTTTAGCAGTGAGAGTGAAGGGGGAGTCATGTTTCACGTGTGGGATGTCACCGAGTTGACCCCGAGTTCACAAAGCCTCATACATCAACCGCCCTGTCATGTGTGTGAACATGTCTGTGTTTAAATGCAGATGAGCAGAGAAGGCAAGTTATTTATTTTATTTTTATTAAATATGGTGAACTCCTGTTCTCCGGATGACAATATTAAAAACATATGGATTTCCTGTTCATAGGTGCAATTTTGTGCACTTTGACTTTCAAAAAAAAAATAAAAAATAAAATAAAAAAATTTGATAATTACTATACCAATAGTTCAAATTTTTTATCACTCTGAAATCCAAGGATAGTTCTTCAAAGAAACACGTTTCACTGTATTCTTTACTTTTTTTTTACCATGACATGTGACATGCTGTGCCCTAAATAAAATAATAAACTCTTGACATAGCTAATATAGAGCTAGAGCTATACAACAGTGTAAAATAAAACTAAAAATATACTTTTCAGCTGCTGTCATCTTGACCCATGGTGACAGCTGCCTTAACTCTCTGGCTACAATTTTGCTGAATCAGTGTTTATCTGCAGACAACAGTTAATGGAGTCATTCTGCCTGTATATGGGGACTGGGCCAGATGACACATGCTAACTGCTAACGTCTGACAGGTTAAAGAGAATATATTAACAAGAATGTCATCTTGTTAAATCAATATTAAGAACTCATAAAAACACATGAAGGCTGTGGAGTCTCGGCCTGTGCTGCTGTAACTCACCTGGTCAGTGTCAGAGCTCTGACCCTCCCTTACTGCCCAATGCTCATTAAACCAGCCGTCATCACCTCCCAAATCCATCTCTGCATAAAACTTGTGGCTCTAAGGGTCCACGGGAGGGACTGCGAGGTGAAAGGTGTCAAAGAAACAAATTTGAGTTGGAAAATACGTTTTTTGTCAGGGTCATACCAGAGCCAGAATAAACACATGCAGTGTCAGCAGTTGTTCCACTTCACGTGCAGTTATGAGCTGTAAGGTGAGCTGTGAGGGAGGACTGTGTTAGCAACAAGACACTCAAAAACACAATGTTAAGGAATGAGGGAAGCTTTCTGCTCTACTGATAAAAAAATAAATCGCTTCGCAATGATGTCAAATGGTCCAATGTGGTTGTGTAAAAATAATAAAACTATGCTTTTTATATATTGGTATTCCTACACAACATTTATTAATTTAGCCTAGTTTAAACCGTAAAATGCAAAGACAGATAGTTATCTTATTTTAACTGAATTTAACGTAATATAAAAGACCAAATGTGGCTCATATTATTATCACATCAATTACTCTCTTCGCTAGTAGTTATTACCAGATATTATAACACAAACCAAGACTGTAAATCAAAAACGATTTTCAATATGAGTATATATGAAATAAGATCACATAAGTGAACAACCTTACTAACAAGAAAAGCAGACCAACGCCAAAAACATAAAGGCAGAATAATTCACTCCAAACCAAATGTTCAAAATGTAGATATCAAATTTCAAGACAGATATTTGGCTTTTGGGTTGGGTTTTGGGTTGGGTTTTGGGTTGATGATGGTTGAACTTTTCCAAAACAAATGAAACTTGAGCAACCACTTCCTTCACGTCCTCAGAAAGCTCAGAACGGTGGTCTTAAGATTCAACATCAGACTTAAATTCAACACACAGTATCAGAGAAAAATGTAATATCCGATATCTTTGGAAACTGTTACGCTGTGGGCTTGAACATTTGAATTCTTCTGAGGATATGAAAACCTTTTTATGAATAAAGGCACACAGTGAAGGCTTCCAGATAAATGACAGTAAATAAATGTGGACTCATCTATTTTATACTTATCTGAGACACATCTGTAGGTTGGTGGTTCGAATCCCGCTCTCAAAATAAACATCATTGGTTGAGCGGTCAGATACACAGACTCACAGGTTGGCGGTGCTATTCCAGCTCCCAGAGATGAATGCTGTCGTTGTGTCTTTGGGCAAGACACTTAACCCGCCTCGTCCCCAGTGTCTGCGTGCACTGGTGTATGAATGTGTGTGTGAATGGGTGAGTGCTTCCTTGATGTAAAGTGCTTTGAGTGCCTTGAAGGTGGAAAAGAGCTGTATAAAAATGTGACCACTGACATTTTTGGATCATTACAGTTAAATAAATACAGCTCATGCCACCAATCTAAAAAAAGTATGGAGGATACTGTCGATAACGGCACGATTTCATTCAGTGACAATGGTTAGGTTTCTTTGTATAGTTACTATCCATGTTGGTAACTTTAAGGTTTAAAGAGAGATTTTCATGTATATATTATTCAAGAATAACATTAAATAGGAAGAGGATTAAGATTAAGAAGATTAAGAGAGACTAAACCCAAAATGAACCATGCCTTAACCAGACAGTTATCTATAATTATGCAATGGAAAACTCTAAACAGCATGAAGATTCAAAGCTTCAACTTCAAACCTCTAAGGACAACTACAGGATGTCTTTGTAGTGTGAGAAACAGAGCTCTCACAAATTAACCAGCAATCATTCTCAGACATTGAGTTATTTATAAGTGTATGGAACATGTCTAGATAAATGCCTATATAATCTAGTCACAGTTTAAATAAGCTCTTTGAACTACGCTGTGCTGTCACTGAGAAGGTGATTCTACCTTTTTACTGAAACTGAAACTAAAGACAACTTCCTCTGTAACTTTAAAATTTCAGTAAGCCATCAAAAGAAATGGAAATAAGTGAAGTTTTTCTAGTTGAATACTTCACATTATGGTACAAATGAAACAATGTAAAAAGCCCATTGCAACTCCGCCTCAGGAAATAACTGAAGTGGTTATCAAAACACAAACGTTTTAATCAGGGGCTATAACAGTCAGCACTTGCAGCAGAAGAGGCCACACCCACCCACTGTGTTTTCATAGCCTTTGTCTCACCTCTCTCTCTCTGGGGGTTCATATAACTACATGATTACAAGACAAGACAATAAGCCCAATTTGTTTCTACCAACTAAGGTCCTGTGGGAGTTTTTGTGGCAACTACTTCTCTCTATATGCAAATCCTTTGGACACAGCGTAATGTTATAACAAAAATACAGCGTTGAGTTA
Source organism: Periophthalmodon schlosseri (assembly GCA_000787095.1). NCBI lineage: Eukaryota > Metazoa > Chordata > Actinopteri > Gobiiformes > Gobiidae > Periophthalmodon > Periophthalmodon schlosseri. The sequence continues at coordinate 148,483 of KN485162.1, read as the reverse complement.
TTTCGGGACAGGGCCAGTAGTGACTGAAGACGCAGGGAAAGTCTTTGACCTTTTGGAAACTTCATTGTGTGAATACAGCGGGACCCTGACGGCTGGTTTCCCATCATACCTTCCTGTGACGCAGGACTGGGGACTCAGATGTGGTGACTAAAGCTGAAGAGAAAATACCCAGGGTGCAGTTTAACCAGTACACATGCGTCTTTACACAATTATCTACTAACAATGACATATTCCGAAAGATGCCCTGTGTAACCTATGTCTCCATGGATATGTACCTAATGCGATACCTAATGCCATACTGTGGAGCATTCCAGGCAAAGCAACTACATCTGAAGACAAGCAGGTAACGTCACCCTGCACCAATATAGTGCTACTAATCTTAAGGCAAGGTAGACGTGAGGTTAAATCATAAACTGTAAATGGACATAGCCAGCCCGCTATGAGCTGCGTTCCAAATAGGAAGTGAGCATGGGCCAGATTCGGCTCCATCGACTCTGGTTCCAATTCACTTTTTACATTAAAAAAATCATCACCCTTCTCTCTGCAACTGCTGCTGTGAGGCTCGTCATTCTGATCTTAAAATGTTCGTATTAATCCGCTCTATCTGATCCTGGGGTCTTTATTCCGCTATTTTGTCCATAAATCAACATATGAACATTAATAACAAACAAATCAGGTGCCTTCTTTTCCCAAAGTCGCTCCCCCGCTAGCAAGAGGTTCGATTGCCGGCACTGATAAGCACCCACCCCCTGCCAAACAAGCAGTGCGGGCAGGAAGGAGCGAGTACCTCCAACAACCTTGTCCCTAATTGGCTCTTTGGTTGCTATGATACGCGCTCAGAATTCTAAACATGGAACTTGGCCCCGAATTAGCTGCTATAACTGCTAGCCTTGAATGGCTTCATTTGGCCATCACTCCACTTCTACACAGTCTACAGGTTAAATGCATTCAATTCAATCTTTTTAACCAATATTGTAGAAGAAAAAGATCTTTACAGCATAGTTTAGTTGTTTGTTTGAGATGGGTGACAAATACAATGAAGCCATGTCCAAGAGTGTTGTCGACATGCATTTTTCTTCATTTGTTTATGAAGACCCTGGGAAATGGGTACATAGGACCTATACTACAGTTTACAGGGATGTGACAGCTGGACAGCAGAGATAAACCTGCCTCTGTGAAGTGTTTTTAAAAAGACCAAGTCAAACCCAGGTTCAAGCAACTGCAGCCACTGATGCTACACTGACAATTAGCACACCTATAGCAACTTTCTGCATGGCTTCAACAGCAGCACGTTTGCACTGAAAAGGCCACTTTCCAACACCGCGCAGTATTTCACACACAACCCACGACGCAGCCCTGACCCAAATGTCCCCTGAGGAGTCACACAGTTTGTGGTGACTCCTCAGCACGATGAAGAAGTGGGCTCTGCTTTTGTGTCAAAGAGATGCTTGTTCTCCCACTCCTCAGCCATGAAAGCCAATTGGTCTTGCCATCTAGGTCTATTTACATGCACAAAGGCATTCTTCAGCATTAGTGCAGTCACATGGCCCGGTGTGTATAGCCCACTGAGAGATGGAAAAGACTTGCATTAGCATTTGACAGCAACAAGGAAACACAACACAATGTCAGTAAGGCTGTTCAATATTAATGCATGGAGAAATGGACACAGGGATGGAAACAATGAAATAAATATGTCCAAGCAAAGTGCTGCTTCGATCGACCCACGCTTGACAAGCATTAACAAAATGGTGTTTACATTTTTTTCATTTATTATACGAGTGTGACAACGGCGACGCTCAGCATGACTACATATGGCATAAGTGTAGGGTAAGGGGGGAGAGAATCATGTGAGTGTAAAGACTTGAAATAAAGGTTCTCTATGTAACTTTTCAGGTGGAGGGTCTGCTGCCTGATTGTCTCCATTTAGATGTCATTGCTTTGCCTAGAATATTCCACAGTTTAGCATCAGCTCCGAGGAGACAAACAGGTGATATCACCAGGTCAAGTTGCGGGTCAGATCTGTGGAGAAGCAACTCTGCTCACAGTAAGAATAAGATTAGATAAGAATGCATGATTGTTTCACAATAAAAACATCTGTAATTGAATAAAGGCAAAATATAGAATATTTTGGAACTATTCAGAATCCAGGCAAAGCAATAGCATCTCCATGGAGACAAGTAAAACAAAAAAATACACAGTGTACCTTTAAATGTGCAAATCTAAGAAACTCCACAAACCTCACTCACTGTTTAGATAAGACGAATAACAAAACAGTGACTACAGCGGTCAGCATTAGGACTAACTTGGCTAAAGAGGCAGTGGTTTGGATGCAGTGACCTTGGCAACTTCTACATCTGCAGGTGTTGCACAAGATAAAACAGATTGTGGAGAGTACAAATCTGTATTTTTTTTAAATGGCATCTTTAATCTTCTGTGCCTTGTTTTGACATGCAGCTGAACAAACTGCTCAAGTCAAACAGGACTAACCCAAATCTAGCTGCTGAGGAACTGAGATCTTGCACTTGCTAGAACTGGTGTTTACCAAAGTATTGCTGTTGCTGAGCTAACTGTCATAAATGTGAGACAGGCAGACCACATGAAAGGAACACTCTGTACATACTGCTATACTGGCTATACCCCAAAATCTAACTAGAGTTCAAACCTAAAACGTACCAGCCCAAGAATGAGCCCACATCTGCCCCCATTAGTCCAAGTTAAAGCCTTCACTTAAGTTGATTCAGTACTAGTTTAATCAGATGCTTCCAAATAGGGCTGGGGGATACGACAAAAAATGGATCACAGTATTTGCCTCATGATGATCGAACCAGTTTCAACTCAATTTTATGTAGTGTTATTAAACACAAACAAAAATGTTTTTCAAATTGGTTTCAATATTAATTTCCTGAACATACGTTTATTTGCAAAAACAGTGGCATTTAAGAAAAAGACATCAGAGGCTTGCAGTTTGCAGTTTAAAGTCAAATGTATTTTACAGCAATCAAAACATTATTCCATCCCTCCTTGATAAAATTCACAAATTTTTCATTGACAAAAACATGGAAACAAAACAATTTTTCAAAACTGAGATATCCAAGATTTGCAACTGAACTCTTATAGTATACTATAGACTTTTAACCATTGCCATTTAACACAAAGTCAAATTTCTTCCTCCAAAGCCTGAACCCTGCTCCAAACCACACACTTTTACCCAAGCTGATTATTAACTGATTAATGACAGAATCTCGATCTTGATTCCAATTCCATTAACTGCACAGCCCTACCTCCCTTTTTTCCATCTTAAACAAAATGACTTAAATGACATATCTTGCCTGAGGGATTTATTAGGGTCAACCGGTTCATATGTGTCACAACCAGGTCTAAAAACACTCCAATCATGAATGAGTGTAGGATCTGTGCTGGTGTCTCAGTTCATTCTTAACTCGGTAGTGAGTCACAGTTTGTATCGCGCTCTGAAGCAGTAAACAGCTCTGACTAAAACTGGTTCTCTCACTGTGGTGGTGCTTGGATGTGCCCTGGAGAAGACGACGACACACCTAATAACACTGAGTCACTGCAGCAGCCTCTTCACCAGCTCATAAACATGCTCCAGTTATTTGTTTAGGTCATAGGTGTTTTTACAGATAGCGCTTTTAGCCTAAGTGGAGAATATGAGAGAATATGAGAGTGCTGCCCAAGTCACTGAAGAGTTCAAAAGAGTTCTGTTGTGGACAATAACCAACACTGCAAAAAATACTTATAATATCAGTATTGGCCAGTCAGTTGTTACCTGTGCAGTGGAGAAGTCATAGCCAGCTGTAGTTATTTTAAATGTGCTATAAAAAATAAACCTGAATGCCTGAAACTCTCCCAAATATCAGGCTCATGCTCATCCTCTGTGCCCTCATTTCCTCATTGGGAAGAATTTACATTTAAGGAATTGAGGATTAAAGTGAATAAAATTGAGATGTACCCATCCACACAACAGCGTCTCGTATTAAGAAATAACATTTAAATAATGCAGCCCCCTACAGGACTGGAGGGGGGACAGTAGGCCTGTCACGATAAATACTATATTGACTTATTGCTCAATACATGAGGATGGAACAATACTTTGTGGGGGTCAATATTTATCTGTGGGGACTTTTTCCTCGCACGAGTGGGAAAAGTTTGGTTATTTTTTTTGTTCTACAATGAGATTTGAGCTGTAGAGTGTTGAATTATGAAATTCTATGACTCACTAAAGATACAAACTGACAACTTACGTGTTGCATTCTGTTATTTATTGCAGTTTGTGTTTTTTTTTTTAACAACATTGTACAATAAGAATGCATTTCACAAGTACACTTGGGGATCTCGATGTAAACATCATTGGTAGAGCGGTCAGATCCAGTGACCCACAGGTTGGTGGTGCGATTCCAGCTCCCACAAATGAATGGTGTTGTTGTGTCCTTGAACAAGATACTTAACCCTCCTCGGCCCCAGTGTCTGCGTACACTGGTGTATGAATGTGTGTGAATGTGTGGTTCTTTGATGTAAATCGCATTGAGTGCCTTGAAGGTGGAAAAGCGCTTTAGATGTGACCATGGGAGGATATTTCTGCTTTATGTTTTGGTTTTAATATTATCGTTTATCGTCTATATTTACTTCAGCAATATATTGTACATCAAAATGTGTTATCGTGACAGGGCTAGGGGACAGCACCACTCACACTGACAAACATGTCCTGACACACAGACACTGAGAGGAGACCTTTTGCCAAAACTGTTCAACCATCTGCTTTGGCCTCAGGCTTTGGTTCGCCCTGATCTGGAGATGACCTACTGAGAGGATTGCTCCAACAATACAATACAAGAATGGTATAGAGATATCTATCACAATCAACGCTTTCAAATCAGTAACCACCAAATAGGCTAAGGTTGGGATAGCTTGTTACTCTTTCAAATTAAGTAGAAATTAGCCTCTACCTTTTGTTTTAAGAGATTGATCATCTGAAAAATATGAACAAAATTCTGATTGGCACAAGGAGGACTGTGAATAGATATTCAGTTTCAATTTGATTGGATTTTGTCTCATTAAAAATGGCTTTCTTTCAATGTTAATTTCCTGAACATATACAAACAATGCAGACTTTTAACACGTGTCACTCCAAACAAAAACATTCCGCCCAAAGCTGAACTCTGCTCCATATCACATGCGTCATTAAAAAAACAAACATATCAATGACAATTAGAAATGCTAGAATCTGAATTAAAATTCTATTAATTGCACAGCCCTAACTGTAAATATTTCTCCATTATAGTTTAAAATGTATGCACTCACCATGGCCAACACAAAAACAACAAATGAATCGGGCAAGACAAAGATCAGTACTTCAGCATTAGTTGTGGTGGTCCTTGAATTGGATGCGGCTTTCACCAAACTTGATTTACAATCCAAGACCAAAGGAAAATGTACTGCTCGTTCTGATAAAAGACTGTTTCCTTCAATTCAAATTACCCAAATGTAAACAAAGACTAAGACTCAAACTCTCGCACTAAAGCTTTAAATAAACTATTCACGGGCCATGGATATTTGTGCAGTAGTGTCATTGTTGAAAGGGCTACGCTCTGATTATTATAAATTATATGAATGGAGTAGCTAACAAAAAGACATTTGAGTGTAGGGGTGGGTGATATGGGAAAATGCTTTTCTTACAGCCAATAGGTTAAGGTTGCACAATATAGGCTATCTCAGTAGATCCCAAAGTGGTGTCCAGGGGCCACTGGGGCCTCGGAAGCATTGCAGGGGGGCCCCTAGAGGTTGCTTTATATTAATATTAAGCTCACAGTTGCTACAATTATCAATTTAAGTTGGTACAATTATTAAATTGCAAAGACTGCAATTAAATAGGACAAAATATTATGTCTTTTTATAGAGAAATGACGTTGTACATGTAGTTTAGACCGCTCCTGGAGTTGTTTAAAATATGCACTATGAACCGCTATAATCACAATTATAGACTTTTTTCCAAAATCATAAAATGTTTGTACACTTAGTAGCCACCTGCTTCTTCTGAGAGTGCACACCGTACTGTGATAGGTTAAATCCATCTGTCACTCTC